>CM023481.1:164331-287434 GCA_013339685.2 Hyalomma asiaticum | reverse complement strand
ATACTCCAGTGTTTCAGAGTTTTGGTTACTAACGTTTAATTTCCCTTCCCACACGCTGCATCAATGGAGGAAGTGCTTTGATTGATCATGCACTTTCTAATTTATCACAAGCGTCGTATGCAGGGGTTCTTCATGTCGACATCACTGACCATTACCCGATTTTTCAACGCTTTAACTGTATTGCTTCACCAACCAGCATATCTTACATCGGGTATGTTTTAGACAAAGAATTGTTTATTGATGATGTTATGCGCATTGACATGGTCCTCAGAAATACCCTTAGATGATCCGTAAATTGCATTTTCAGAGTTTTCATCTTTATTGTTGTCCTATATCCAACGTCATATTCAGGTTCGTAAATGTAAAAGGTATACGCCAGTCCTCAAAACCCTTGGATTACTGAAAAATTATTGAAGGAGCTAAGGGCCAAAGGTAACCTTTATAGAAAAGCAAAACGGAAGCCTTTTAACTTAAAAATTCTGCAACGCCCTTACATTACGACTGAAAAATGCAAAGACTCGCCATGATCCAGGAAGTTGGCGCCTTCTCCCGCCTGAAGCTCCTGTGGATGCGGCCTAGAGCAACGCACTTTTCGTACAGCACCCTTGCGGTCCATACTCCCTCCGTGTGCGTGAACCTGGACGGGTGCAGAGAAGATGAAGCGGCTGAGTACCTGGACACCATTGCCAGCAATCGCAGCCTTGACCTTGCTTCGATTGAATTCGCTGAGCCCGCGGAGCCAGGCGTCGTTCAAAAGATGGTTGACACTCTCACCAGCGCCAAGTCCCTGAAGAAAGTATTGCTCATTTCTCACCAGAGGGAAAGCTGGGGGCATGCATGCTACTAACCCTCCAATGGCCACAGATTGGATGCGTACAACCATAGTAGCTAGTGTCTGAAGAAATGGCTTAATTGCTGAGTTGAAGGATATGTATACGATTACCTGGCCACGGCGGTTGCACTTCGATTGGGGAGAAATGTATGACACCCGAACACTCAGATTTAGGTCAAGTTCAAAAAACCCATTTGGTGAAAGTTTATCAGGACGAGACGCCACACAAAGGCACGCCTCGTAATGATATCGTGGTTTTGGCCCATAATATCCCACAATTTTTTATTAGTGCACTGACCCAAAAACAATATCAACGGGAAGTTCATGTTTTTCTCGCAATGCACGTCACATCTACAGAAAATGTGAAAAAGTTATTTGAGGTTGGCATCGTTAAAATATAAATAATTTGAATAGTACATATCTTGTTGAATTTTGTGTCAGTAGAACTTCAAAAGAAATGCAACGTGCATCCGTTTGCTTTATAAGCTTGAGCTGTGTTTTTAGAGGCACCTTATTCAGTAACAAACACGAGGCAGCGGAGATTGTAAACTTTTCAAAGTTGTGGAATCGTGAATGGGTGCCAGCGGTATAGATGCGAGTTTTCTCAAATACTGCGGCTTTGCGGGAAAAAAAAGAAATTTGGGCGGCTGGTTGAGAAGCCGGCCGGACTCAGGCAAGTTATGCCCAGAAAAGTGAAGTAACACGAATAAAAATTAATTCCGTAAGGTAAAGGATACATGAATCTATTTTTGCAAACAAAACACACACAAGTGCAGTTTGCGGCTCTCCATTCGTGCAACAATCCGAGAATTGACACTAATGGGACAGCATAGGACAATGTCAGCAGTTTTTGTACATGTGATTGTCGCTTACGTTGGGTCCATTCATTAAACAAGCCTATTGCTACTGAAAAAGGCCCTCAATAATTATAATAACGAGTCACGTAACAGTCCAAACATACAACCTACCTCATACGTTGGACTTAAAGTGGGCGGTCTCGACACTCTGAGCAAGAGAATCGGAGCAGCTGTTTCTGCTCGTTTCAGTGAAAGTTTGTTCTAGTGGCAGATTGCGGGCGCGATCCACGCGTTCTAATGAGAGGATTGGAGTGGATTCAGAGCGGCAGTCCCTCCGTGGAGCAGCTAAACGTTTCTCTGCGGAAATCAAAGCAGTGGATCGGAGTGACAGCGCCTGCACGCTCCGCTCACACGGGCACACGATCATCGACGCACCCATACTGCATATCAAGAAGCACAGCTTCGGACACGGTGCATGTTTTGTTTTACAAGAGCAGGGTAAATAAAGCTGCGCCTTCGCCAGCCATGAGCACATCACAACATCCCGTCGTCGCTGCCGCATCCGAGTGGCAGTCCCAGCTAGGCGCGTGCCGTTGTTGTTGTTTGCAATCAAGCGAAGCTCGTCAAACAGCGCTTGCCAAGAAGAATAGCATTTGTATGCATATGTTATGCGTTAACATACCTGATTAGCTTTCGCGACGCCTCGATGTGAAGAAACGAAGAGGAACGGTTAGCGATCTTTCCAACGGTTTAGATATTGAGCGCTGCTCAGCAGGAACGGCCCACTTTAGACATAAGTGTGCACATTTAAAGGGACCCTGAAACGATTTTGACGATTTTGTGAAAACATGGTGATTCGGTAGAGCGGGTCATTAGGATCATCAGAGGGAAAATTTCAGCGCTCTGCGTAAAGTGTGTAATTTACAATATGGCTTTGAACACGCGCATCGCAAAAGATCGCAGCGGCTCGTCGAAATGCGTTTTAAAACGCCCCCGCCTATAGAACGATGGAATGGGAGTCTGCTGATTGGCCCCCTAACAAGTGTCGTGCACGTAATTTTCCCCATCTAACTGCAAAAACGTGCTCCTACAACGTGCTCCTTCGTTTCAGCCAACGGTATCGTCGCGGCATCTGGTTGCGTGCACACGAGTCGCTGGCGCTCTATTACGGAGGCTGGCACTGCCGAGGCCGGGGAACTCAGTAAAGATATCGGGGCGCTATGTCGCTGCGGAGGGCTCCGCAGGGCGGCTGACGAGGGAGGCGCAGTCGTCGCTAGCGCGCACTCCGCAGCTGATCGAGCTGAGGAGGAACAGCAGTGGTAAGAAGGAAGGCGACAGAAATAAGCTCATAGCTGCCTTAGCGCATGGTGCTTCGCTTTATTTATGGCGTGAATGATTTCACGATTGTGTTGCCTAATCAGTGACGCCATGTCAAAAAAACCTTTCAGGGACCCTTTAAGATTTGCTTCGTGTCATATACAGATAGTGGTATTTTCCATGCCACCGTGACCGATGATGCTGGCACACACCTCGGTAGCCTACGCCAACGGGGAACCAATGAACCAAACAACGGCTTCAGCCTCGTGACGTCACAGGTCTCCTGCGATGGCATTGGCTGTAGCCGCCCTATCATCCGATCTGGAGAACAGAACTTACGCTTCTGCTCTGCTCTAGCGGTGGGTGTTATGCCAGCTGCGGATCGGTGGCATTGTTCCACGCCAGAGTTAAGCGCTCGCTTGCGGAGTCGGTCGGCTACTCCGATTCCGCCAATTGAAACCGACAATATGCGACATGGAGACGAAAATGCTAGAGGCCCTAGTACTGTGCATCGTGAGTGCGCGTTAAGGAACCCCGGGTGTTCGAAATTTCTAGATCTCTACGCCACAGTGAAAAGGCTCTGCGCAAAAACTAGACTTGAACAAAGAACAGAATAGGACAAGCGCATAATTCCAGCTGGCATTTATTACAACACGCAAATACATATGTACATGAGGACATTCTCACACCTGTCGACGCAAGTAGACAAAAAGAAACTTCTGAAAACAAAAACATAATCTAACCTATTTTATTATTTACTAATCGATGCAATGGACGTTTCCTGACGCAGCTTCTTTTAGTTATCGCAGCCGACGTTAATACATTGCTCTCGTGAGGAGGAGTAACAACTACCTCCGTTTTGTTATGTAAGGAGCGCAGCTGCAATATGAACAGTGGACCGCTAAAAAACCATTACTTCATTTGTACACTCTTCGCCTGTGCTCCTGAAAACGTACTGAGGCAACTGCCTGCCTGATTAGCCTTATTTTGTCCACACACAAAAAGAAAACGTTGCAAATAGATCCCCTTCGCAGTCAACAAATCCTTGCCCGCGCCTGATATTGCAGTGTTCTGATGGCGTTCGTACATCAATAGTTCTGAGATGTAACTTTCATCGCTAATTTTCCGCTGAAACAACAACCAGCACTCTAGCTCTTCGCCCTATTTTCTTAGGTTTATCCGATGAGCCATGTGGATACAGTATTGCCACCAGTTACTTGTGGGTCGTGTCATGCCTGTGAAAGATGAGACGGCTCTCGTGTCATTTGTAATTGCAACAATGTAACCAAATAGACGCCTGTAACACTTTGTTTCTGCCTCTGTTCGCGCTAAAGAAGCTTCACTACCTCTGCAGCTCATCTCATTCGCCGCGTTTTGTCACGCAGGAACTTGATCCTGCATGTGACGCTGCCCGATGCCGACGTCGTCAAACTGTTTCGCGCCCTCGAGTGCAATCGCTCCCTCTTTATGCTGGCCTTATATCGCATCACTTTCAGTAAAAGAAACGCCCATGCACTGGCACGATTGGTTGAGAATAACCGAACGTTGTCGTTTCTCACCGTCGACCTGCAGCCCAATGACATTGACGCCGACCGCACTGTCGAGTCTCGTCGCCTCTGCCATGAGCTGAGGGAGGCCTTTCGTCGGAACCGCTTCATCACGGTTCTACACGTAAACGCAGGGAAGTGGGATCTAGGCTGCGACCAGGTCATCAGGGATGCCACCAGACATAACGCAGTGAGTATGTGCAATTGTCGTTTGAAACAGGTTTATATGCAAACACCACATGCATGGCTATAGCACGATCAATTCGGGGAGGCTGGGCGAAGCTACGGATAGCGCGTCTAAAAAGAAACAATGATGCATTTAAGCACGTAATTCATTTACATTTCACTGAACGGCGGACACTTAATGCGTCACTGAATGGCGTACATCCGCTATTGATATCTGTGTGCAGTGCACTGCAAGGCGTAGCACATTACGTCACTCTTATATGTCTCGCGTGAAGGAAACCCTGGAAAACGACGGCAAAGAAATAGCGTGCAAGATGAGCGAACAAACATAGTGTACAGAATATGTGGTAAAAAAGGCGTGCAAAATATTTATTTATTTATTTAGTTTATTAGTTTTTATTTTATTTCTTGTAATTCAAGAAAGAGAATACAGCGGCAAAAGGCGTTTCATACGCCTGACAAAGGCCTCTGCACCTGTAGTTCGTCACAGATACACATTTTCCCTTCTTTCCTTTTTTTTGCAGATACAACACTCAACAACAAAACCCCGACATGTCATGTATCACATGCGCGCGGAATACAATAATAACAAAAGCAACATGTTTATACATTTAACACAGTGCGGATACACTTGTCTTGCACATGAGAACCAAAGCTCGATACATCCTATACCACAGTGGAACAACACACTTTCCGAACACTAGTGAACATGTCACAGCCCAATTCTTTGCGAAATTCGGCGACTTTGAGCGTATCTATCTATCTATCTATCTATCTATCTATCTATCTATCTATCTATCTATCTATCTATCTATCTATCTATCTATCTATCTATCTATCTATCTATCTATCTATCTATCTATCTATCTATCTATCTATGACTTTGTGCTCTCCTGGCCGTTTTGTTAATGGGATTTAAACGAAAGTTGGTATGCCACAACATGACTGCATGAAGAACATAAATGGCAGGTCATAACATGAAAATCATGATATGCGTGTCATGAACGGCATGATTTACATGCCACGGTCTTTCTGCTCTCGTGGCCGTTTCGTTAATGGGATGTATACGAAAATTGGTATGCCACAACGTGGCTGCATGACGAACATAAGTGACTGGTCCTAACATGGCAGTCCTTTAATGCATGTAATGAGCGGCATGATTTACATGCAACGGTCTTGGTGCTCTCCTGGCCTTTTCTTTGATGGGATGTGTGCGAAAATTGGTACGCCACAACATGGCTGGATGACGAACATAAATGACTGGTCATAACACGAAAATCCTGACTCTCATGTCACGAGCGGCATGATTTACATGCGACGGTCTTGTTCCCCTCCTGGCCGTTTCGTTAATGGGTTGTATACGAAAACAAGTATGCCAAAACATGGCTACAAGAGGAACATAAATGACTTGTCATAACGTGAAAATAATGATACGCATGTCATGAGCTGCATCATTTACATGCAAAGGTACTGGTGCTCTTCTCGCCGTTTGATTAATGGGATGTATACAAAAATTGGTATGGCACAACATGACGATCATAAATGATAGGTCATAACATGAAAATCATGGTATGCATTTCATGAGCGGCACGGTTTACATGCCACAGTCTTGGTGCTCTAGCGGACGTTTCGTTAAATTCGTATGTACCAAAATCGGTATAGCGAAAGAACAATGCAGATCCATTTTACGTTCCCGATGCGTGCTTCGCATTTCCTTGATTCCCACTGCATGTGGGATCTGTCGTCTTTTTTGTTTCTTTCTTTCTTTCTATTCCCGGCGTGGCTGAGGGACTCAAGCCCGCAGCTTTGAGCTGAACCCTGTAACACTTTGCCGCGCAGTGCGCTTCGCATAATCATCATGTGGCACGGGCACTGGGGCCAAGAGTGTGTCGCGCACAACAGACGGTAGAAGTGCGCCCGCAAACGTTGTAAATTAGGCTTCGCATAACCGCCATGACGTAGTAGATTGCTGAGGGCGTGAGCGCCACGATGTAGAAGTGGGGCAAGATTAGGTCGGCTTTCCCGGTTGCGTAATGGCGGCGGCGGCTGCCAAAGGTCGACGATAGAAAGAAAAAAACTTGGACCATCTCCCCGAAGGGGGAACCCTGATGGGATGCGAAGCAGCAGCGTTGCGCACGGGTGGCGTCACGGGTTGAACGGCGCCAACGCGGGTGCTGGAAGAACAGTTTGAAGCGAAACTCGGTGTAGCGTTTACTGGTGTAAACGTTTGTTTGAAACGCAGACACGGGAGGCGAGCGGGCGTTGGAGCCGGCAGCTGCGGGCGCTCCGGCGGGTGAGGGAGAGAGTGACGTACGCGCGCACCTGCGAGGGAAGCGTGCGAGGGGAGCGTTACGTCAATGCCCAGTTGCGGCGTGACCTACTTGGCACCGCTCCAACACCTGCGCCGAGGGAAGCGCTTTGCCTCGCGTTTGTGCGGAGCGACAGCGTTACACAGGCTAGTCAAAGAGCTACTTCGCATCTAAAAACAACAGAATCGCTGTTTGGCATCGCAAGGTAGCACACATGTAATAACGCCCTGAACTGTTTCGATCAGTGCCGTGACTAAGAAAACGGTGTGCCCCATTTCATGCTTAGTCAGGAGTATACGTGGCACTTGTCCAATGGAGCTGGCTTCATAGCCACGAGCATTGTGCAACGCATGTTGTCATACCCATGTTGGACATGCAGGTATGAGCCAAGTGATTGAGTGTTAGCCTCTGCCGCCAATGCCAGATTGATTTCTGGGGTTTTCCGTCTCAAGACCAGCTGTGATTATCAGAGACGTCGTTGTGGAGGGCTTCGGAAATTTCGACCACCTGTGATTCTTTAACGTGCACTGGCATCGGACAGCACACGGGCCTCTGGCATTTTGCTTCCATCGAAATGTGACAGCCGCGGCCGGGACTCGATCCCGCGACCTTCGGATCTGCATCCGAGTGCCACAGACACTAGACCACCGTGGCGGGGCGCCGATGCCAAATTACATTCACGTCACGTTCAACTGTGTAGGTTCCTAGTTGAAACCCCCTGGTATCTCAGGTTCGAGTACGAAAGTTCTTGAGTTCCGCCCTTACGTCTCTGAAGGGATAGGACTCCTAGTAGTTTTTACTGGAGCTATATCGTCCAGATGCGCTGGCCGCCAGTTACGCAGTCCGCACAAATAAGCCGTTCAGGCAAACGAGAAATCAGTTGCCCGCCACAGTGACCTAGTGCTTACGGCACTTCGCTGTACATCCGAAGCTCGCGGGATTGAATCCCGGCCGCAGCGGCTGCATTTCTACCAGAAGAAATGTTGAGGCCCATGTGCTGTGCGATGTCAGTGCAGGTTAAAGGACCCCAGGTGGTCAAAATTTTCGGAGCCCACCACTAGAGCGCCTTTCATAATCATATCGTTGTTTTGGGACGTAAAGCCCCATAAATTAATCAGTCATAAATGAGTCGAATAAATGTAAGACGTTAACACAATTCTTTAAGCAAATCTCTCCAATATTTACCAGGTTTCTAGACTGGTACATGTGCTTGAGCACTTTCCGCTGTAAGGAACGGTTCGAGTATTGCGGTACCTCCACGATGCGCCAACTGTATTCAATGCGCCTCTCCTGGAGTCACTTTCATAGCAAAGTAAATCGCTCCTTGAAACAATATGACACTTTCACATAGTCGCTTTTCAGATGTTTTGACTGTTTCGGAGCGTGCTTGTCACCAAGCAATAAAGCCTTACAGAAAGCCTTTCGGGAAAAGCATACGTTCAATTTTTCTTGAGCCAAGAGGTACCCTCTGAACGATGTGATAATCAAGGCGAAAGCCTGTCTCATGAGAAGGTGACTTTGATAAAATAGTGGCAAAAAACAGCTTGCGCTCGTCAGTGCACGTTCGGCAAACGAAGATGTGAACACCGTTCGTTCGTTCGCTCGCTCCGTTCGTTCGTTCGTTCGTTCGTTCGTTCGTTCGTTCGTTCGTTCGTTCGTTCGTTCCTCTAAAGGTACAAATGCTAGGACAAAAGAAAAAAGCTGCTTGGTTAGTGGCTTTAGGAAGGCCCCTGATCTGACAGTATTTGGCACCAGGCAGTTTGTAACACATTTTTCATATTTACAAGGATTGAACGCCGGGCGAGTTGGTAATCCATGACAGAGACGAACTGCGGGAAATAAACAGGGACAAGGAAGACACACGCACAAGCGCAGTGCGTGTGTCTTCCTTGTCCCTGTTTATCTCGCGCAGTTCGTCTCTGTCATTTTTCATACATACATAAGAGAGTACAAGGAAAGAAGGAATGTACACGAATACAAGAATATATCCCTTCAAAAATGTTGGTCTTGTATTTTCAAATTGCGGATGTAATCATCACCCCACATTTTTAATCAATGCACGCTTTTACAATCTTCACAATACATCGCTTTTTGACTAAGAATACACGCCATTTCTAATGAAAATCTTAGACCTATGCAGCATGGTGTAGTAATACATAACAAGGAAACATATTGTTACGGATGTGACGATGGATTTATTTACACAGCGAATGGTGAGAGCAGATGAGCAAAAACATGGGCGGTCAGAAGCGGCCGATCCCTCCAAAAAACCTCGCGCGCTCTCCTCTTCGTCGTCCTTCACGTTCCTCCAGCGCTACGTTACATTTTCCTCCGGCGCAGACGAAGCTCGCCGAGCGAGTCATAGTATGAGTCGTCTATCGCAGGGCTTCAGTCGCGCGATGTGCACAACTTGCGTCTTGCGGGAACAGCGGTTGTTAGCCGTGACCTTGGCGACGACATGGGTCACATCACTCAAGCAGTTCAGTGTAACAAATGGGCCTGAATACTTGGAGAGAAACTTTTGGCATAGGCCCTTTCTTCGAACTGGTGTCCACAGCCAAACGAAATCGCCTTTGGCGAAAGTAAGCGGACGGTGTCTTGCGTCGTAACGGGCCTTGGCATGGGAATTTGACGAGAGGGTTCGGAGCCGAGCAAGTCGACGCGCTTCCTCGGCACGACACAAAGTCTGCGCGACACTAATGTCTTCGTTAGTCGAGAATGGAAGTATGGTATCGATGAAGCTCTGGGGATGACGAGCGTAGAGCAGAAAGAAAGGAGCGTACCCCGTGACTTCATGTTTAGCTGTGTTAAAAGCGTACGTAATGAAAGGTAGTACATCATCCCAGTTCTTATGGTCAGCTGAGACGTACATGGAGATCATGTTAATAATAGTGCGATTGGTGCGCTCCGTTAGCCCATTCGTTTGCGGATGGTAAGGCGTGGAATGTCGATACTGAGATCCGCGGAGCCGCAGTAATTCTTCTACAACGTCAGCGGTGAACTGCGGACCGCGATCACTGATCACCACACGGGGGGCTCCGTGGCGGAGGATAATCGAATGCAGCAGAAATGACGACACATCAGAGGCTGTGGCTGAAACAAGTGCCATAGTCTCCGTAAAACGCGTCAAATAGTCGACACATACGATTATCCAGCGACGGCCACTTGAAGATTTAGGGAAAGGGCCGAGTAAATCTATGCCCACTTTTTCAAATGGTGACGTCGGTGGCTTCACTGGCTGCAGCGTGCCCGCAGGGGAGGTAGTCTGGTGTTTGTGACGCTGGCACACATCGCAACTGGCCACGTACTGCTTGGTCGTCTTCCATTGTTGTGGCCAATAGAAGCGTTGTCGAATGCGATGAAGCGTCCGAGCAAAGCCGAGGTGTCCGGCCGTAATGTCGTCGTGCATGGCCCTGAGAACCGCAAGGCGCAGGCACCCCGGAACGACGAGAAGCAGCGAAGCTCCGCTGCCAGAATAATTCTTGCGATATAGCAGACCATCGCGAACAACAAACGGTGTTTCCCCTTCAGATCTGTGGGCAGCATCAATAAGTGGTCTTAGTGAAGGGTCACGTTGTTGCTCATTCCTGAAGATGTCAAAATTGGGAAACTCGGAGGAGACAACAGAAAGGTAGTTGTCGAAATCGTCGTCATCGGTACTGCTAGTTAGAGAGGGGATGCGAGATAGACAGTCGGCATCTGCGTGACAGCGACCACTTTTGTAGGCAACAGCAAAGTCATACTCTTGAAGCCTTAATGCCCAACGTGCCAATCGGCCAGCTGGGTCGCGCAGGCCAACAAGCCAGCAGAGCGAATGATGGTCTGTAACGAGCTTGAAATGTCGGCCGTACAGATATGGTCTGAACTTGTGGACGGCGAACACAACTGCAAGACATTCCAATTCTGTCACGGTATAGTTGCTCTCAGCCTTTGTCAGGGTGCGACTAGCGTACGCAACCACGTGTTGGCGTCCATCCTGTAGTTGGACGAGCACGGCACCAACGCCCACACCACTTGCATCCGTATGGAGTTCTGTGAATGCCGTCGGATCAAAGTGACGTAGGATAGGGCCGGAAGTGAGCAGGAACTTCAGCTGCTCGAAAGCAGATTCGCACTGTGCAGTCCACAGGTAGGGAGTGTCTTTGCGAAGGAGGCATGTCAAAGGATGAGCGATCTGGGCAAAGTCTTTGATAAATCTGCGAAAATATGAAGCGAGACCCAGGAAGCTTCGGAGATTCTTCACTGTTTTCGGCTGTTGGAAGTCGCGAACAGCGGCAATCTTCTCGGGGTCAGGCCGTATGCCGTCCTTGTCGACCAGATATCCAAGCACAAGGGCTTGACGCTCGCCAAAATGACACTTTTTTGAGTTTAATACGAGACCGGCTTCTCTGATGCAATCTAGAACCACGGCAAGCCGCTGGTTGTGCTCGTGGAAAGTTTTGCCAAAAATAATCACGTCGTCCAAATAGCACATGCAAGACTCCCATTTGAGACCGCGAAGTACAGAGTCCATAAATCGTTCGAAGGTTGCTGGGGCATTGCATAAGCCAAACGGCATCACGTTAAACTCGAAGAGTCCGTCAGGCGTAACAAAGGCGGTCTTCTCTTTGTCGGACGGGTGCATTGGTATCTGCCAATACCCCGACCGCAAATCAACCGATGAGAAGTACGAGGCGGAATGAAGGCAGTCAACGGCGTCGTCGATGCGCGGTAGAGGATACACGTCCTTCTTTGTGACGGCATTGAGACGACGGTAGTCTACACAAAATCTCCATGAATTGTCCTTCTTTTGACCAATATAACAGGAGCTGCCCAGGGACTACATGACTCTTGAATAACGCCCTTCTGAAGCATGTCCTTCACCTGATCGGCGATCACTACCCTCTCCGATGGAGATACGCGATAAGGTTTCTGGCGGATGGGTGTGGCTTGTCCCGTGTTGATACGATGCTGCGTACGAGATTCCGGTAACACAAGGGGGCGCTCCCTCTCAGCGAAATCAAAGATTGACGCGTATTGAGTAAGTACTTCTTGGAGCGAGTCTTGCTCAGGAGTGGACAGTGACTTGTTTATCATTCGTCGCAGTTCTGCCGAGTAGTCGGGTGGTGGTCGATTAACTTCAGAGGACTCTGCAATGATCCGTACGTCAAGTTCACCTTGCTCCTCAAATGTGCCCAGTTTAAGTCCGGCTGGTAGAACTACTGACTCGGTTGACGGGTTGACTGTCCACAAAAAAGCGCGTCCGTCAGTGGCTTGAACGACTGATCGTGGAACCAGCACATTCTTCTTAATCGCATTATTATGATCGGGTTCGACAAGGCCGCTGCAGGGTCCCCTCCGGACGCACGAAGAGCACACAGGAACAAACATGCCTGTCCGACCGGGTAGGAACACATCTTCACACAACGAGAATACCTCGGGTTGATCAGTCTGAAAATCTTCAGGTGAAATCGTTGGCAATGTTCCCCGCAGAAGGACCTCTCCAGTCCCGCAGTCAAGCATAGCACCACATTCATGGAGTAGGTCAATGCCCAAAATAATGTCATGAGTGGTGCGGGTCAATACTGTGAACTCTGCTCTGAAACTATGCCCTCCAATCGTGATTAAAACAGAACACACACCTACTGGACGCAACGTTTCACCCCCAACTCCGCGAAATGTTTCCTTGCGATGCCACGCGAACATGACTTTATGTCCTAAAAACCGATCCTTAAACCGAAGGCTCATAACTGAGGTTACTGCACCAGTGTCCACAAGAGCTGTTGTGTTTACACCGTCTACACACACACGCACTTTGTTCTTTAGCATAACAGCACATGGAGGAATTGGGGTATCTGACCGTCCCGCGACCGCACCTCCATAGGTCGCATCAGCTAGTTTCCCAGCTGAGGCGGGGGAGGCGACCAGCGACGTGGTGACGGTGAACGGCGTGGTCGTGTCGGCGGCGGCGTAAGGCTTCGGTCGGAGGCAGGGGAGTCACCGCGAAATCGGGTAGGTGATGGCCGCGGCAGATGAGGGCCGCCAACTGCAGGGGGCGCGTCATCGTTCAAGCGGGCCGTGTACGTCGAAAAGCGTGGTCCGCGGTGTGGGCGATGACAGAAACGTGAAATATGCCCTCGAACACCGCAAGTGAAGCATGTTGGTGAATCACGGCGTGAATTGCGTCACGTGGAGTGCGGCTGTAGTGCTCAGAAGCGCGTCGTGACGCCTGGTAGTAGTTAGACTGAGGACGTCGGGACGTTTGGTAAGGCTCCGCAGCAGGTCTAGGTCTAGGTGGTGTCAGTTGACAGCGAGTGTCAGTCGTCGGGACAGCAGAGAAGCCCGTGTTGAACCGCGCTTCTTCAGGCGGCTGGCGACGCTCGATGGGGCGTTCTCGTGCCCAGGATAATGGTTGCTCGGGCATATACTCATCGAACGTGCATTGGTAGCCATAGTCAGCGTCCTGAAGTCGCACGAGCTCCTCTCGAACAACTCGACGCACAACCGAGGAGATGTCTTCGCAGGCGTTGACATCCATACTCGCAACTGTAGGGACGTTCTCCAAGCGCCCAAATTTCGGGAGTATCCTTCGAGTCTTCAGAGCCTCAAATGCGCGGCACAGTCTCCTGAAGTCAGTAGGGGTGCTTAGATCGTCCTTTGCAATAAGAAAGTTGTAAACGTCTTCTGCTATGCCTTTTAGCAGATGTCCAACTTTGTCTTCGTCGGACATATTTGCGTTTACGATTCCGCAAAGCTTTAAAATCTCTTCAATATACGTCGTACACGTTTCGCCAGGTAGCTAAGCACGGCGCGATAGCGTTTGTTCCGCCCTCTTCTTTCTAGAACAGGAATCTCCAAAGCATGTTCTGAATTCGTCAACAAACGTTTCCCATGTAGTCAGCATACGTTCATGATTGTCGAACCAAAGTAGAGCGGTACCGGCGAGAAAAAATGCCACATTCATGAGTTTAGCGGAAGTATTCCAATTGTGGTAACGGCTTACTCTTTCGTAGTGCCTTAGCCAGTCGTCAACATCTTCCTCTGGTTTGCCAGAAAATATCCGTGGTTCCGGTGCCCAGTAACTAGGTTGCGGCCTTGGTCCGCGACTTCGTTGCTCCACGTCGATAGCGATGGTCGATGCTTCGTCACGGCTCGTTGGATCGCCTGTTCCGTTGTCGGCCATGCTTGTTGGTTCTGGTGGTAGCCCGGCCAGTCGCCTGCTTCTTCGAACTTCTGCGGCGGGGTGGTCCAGGGCGTCGAGTACCCGGCACCTCCACCAAAGCTGTTGCGGATGTGACGATGGATTTATTTACACAGCGAATGGTGAGAGCAGATGAGCAAAAACATGGGCGGTCAGAAGCGGCCGATCCCTCCAAAAAACCTCGCGCGCTCTCCTCTTCGTCGTCCTTCACGTTCCTCCAGCGCTACGTTACAATATGACAGTTTTTTACGTACAAACTCAACGAAAAACGTTTAAAAGTTTAAGACCTAACAGAGAAAGTCAAACCACAATACAGTGTATATTATTCACATGCAGTCGTGCAGTTAATAAAATCTTGCCTCAAAATTTGGCGAGAGACCATACTGATGTTTATATTCTCCTGTTCCAAGCAGTCGAGTAGGCCTGATACTGATATTAGGCATAGTAATCTATTCTTTACAGGATTAGTTCACGAAAAAAAAAATGTGGGGAGCTTGCACTAGGGGTGCAAGGCTAGGTCACAGCGGAGCTGGTGGCTTTCCCGTTCTCCATTCGCCACCCTCATCTTAACTTCCGTCTCCAGCCTTTTTGCTATACCGTACTAGACATGAATATATGCTGGGCTTCATACCGTCACGCGGACAACAGCGGATTCCGTAAACGTAAAACCCCATTAAAGATTTCGACGTTTCAGGACCACGTACAGTGTCGGTTTATACCACGTGGTCACTGATATTTACCGGTGGAATAGCCTACAAAGTAACGAATGCGGAAGCCTTAGCCATTAGCGAAACCAAGTAGACTGTACTCAAGGAGAAAGGTCCTTTACTGACGACATCTTTGGCGGGAGAATGTTGAGCTGCCGGAGCCAGACTGACACACATAAATGCCAGCAGAACGACAGTAAATTATGCCCAAGGCTTTGCTCACGAGCCCTCTGGTCGCCGACCGCAAAAGAAACTTAACATTCTGTCTAGCGAGGCTCACTTCGGCAGCACGCATTCGAATGACGGGAGTTAAATGCGACGTAAGTTTTTTTCAATTTTCAATTCAATTCACTGTTTATTCAGACAAAAACAGAGATTGCCTAGGTTGAAGGGACTAAAGGCAGATTACCTCTGCCTGACTAAGGTCCCTCCACCCATACATTTTCTCAGGTGAAGTGGAACAAAGATACAAATTTCATTCTTCTTTTGAATGAGGGGACACATAATTCAAATTCAAAAAGTATAACAGATGTCGAAACATACGTTTTAAAATAACGCATTACAGTCATCACCAATTTACAGTAGAAACAGTTTGCAACAGTTTGCAGCCTGGCGAAAAAAAACGCGTTGTGACGAAATACATACACAGGCACAGGACATCATCTTCGGCACTTGTGCTTGTGCTCGGTGAACTGCGCCATGACACTGACATTATTATCAAGCATTCCCTTTTTTTAAGTATACGCAAAAGATAATGCATGCTAAAATAGTGTTGCCACCTAGTAAGCGGCCAGGTGCGCCGCAAAGCTGCTGATAGAACTCGTTTCCGCGACTGATCTTTCATTGTATGCATCATTCGACGTTCGTGATTCGACATGTAATAGTTCCGAGAGACATCTTGTGGTTTCGTCGTGTTTCGCCATGAAGTGTACGTCATAAACGCAGATGCTCGTCGGCCAAGCTGTCCGGTTCGCCAAGGGCTCCATGGAGAAAGCGGACGCCCTGGCCTTTGAGACTCTGCAACGCTGCGAGTCGGTGCGCACATGGCTGCACGCGCACTTCGACATCCCGCTGGAGTCCGCTGACAAGATGGTCGCCGCTGCACGCAACAACCTCGCTGTCTACTACTTCATCCTCGCAGGTGTCGTCAAAACCAATATTTCGTGCCACCGGAACAGGAAGGCAAAAAGGAAGAAGACTTTGTTCGACAGCATTGGCAAACACTTGCAGGCGCACATCTGTTCCTATCTCAGTTTGAAGGACGTCGTGGACGTTTGACGTGGCGCATTTATTTCTCTCGGAAAACAACCCTGCGCCTTCTGACAATGGTGCTATCATAAGCCATCCTTTCTGTCGCTACTTTCAACCATCGAATCTCACTGATTTTACGTGCCACCACTTTAAATATTTTTATTCCCTTTCTTTTAGCACTACCATGCATGTTTCCTGACTAACTTGCGAAAAATGGAGCAACCTCAATCTCTCCGAACGAATCTGTGCAGAGGGGAATGAAAGCAACAGAGAAACAAATCCTTTGTAACCATGCTTCCATGCTCTACTAGGTTGCTTCTTGGTATTATACGGCTTACTTTCTGACAATCACTGTAATAACAGGAATGTCTTGAAACTTCCAGGGCATTTCTATATTGTTTCGTTTGTGCCAGTAAAAAATATTTGTTTTTTGCTCGCTCTGACAAGTACGAAAATTTTAGGTTAATCTTATGTATTAGCTCGTTTATGTCCTTCGTATGCTCTAGTCTACATATTCTAGTCTATATATAGTTCGCAAAGAAGGTTCCTAATATGTTGATCTTATATTTATGATTCATCGTGTGTGCATAGTATAGTTGCATTTGTCGCAGCATCATGACAATACTGCAATGTTGATGTTTTTTTTCCTTGCGGCGTGTCGTGTTAGCCCAACGTGACCATGTGTGTGCAACACAAGGGCATTAAAGTGATCAGGAAAATAAAGCCAGCTTACAAGAACCGTTGTGCGTGTGTTATTCTCATCTTACCGGGAATCATCTGGTTTTAATGCTGTGCTTCAAGTGAGCCATCCCAGTTAGGCTTCCTGCGCTGTCACGACTGCTGCGTAAGTTATCGTTACTGGAAAGTTTTCGCTGTGTTCGAACTCCAGGGACGAAATAGGACTAGTGGCGCCAAAATTGCTTACACAGAAGTAGCGTGCGCTGACTGTTCGGAGCAATATATAAAATGCAGCTTTTTTCTTCGGATGTTGAATCCAACGATTTGATTACTACGGCACATAATCCCATAAATATGCACACGTTTTCTTTGTATAAGTGGCTACCAACCAATGGAATCACTTACATATAATTAGCGAACAAACCTGGGAATACTCTAAAGTTAGTACTTTTTGAACACATCTTGCGGAGCTTTATCCACCCACCCCGAGTCAGAGGGTATGATGGCTGATAATCTGACAAATAAAAGGACAAAGCAGACTACAGAGGATATAATGACAACAAAGTAGACAACAGAGAAATTATGTGGAAGGATGGGACCTCTTAAGATGCCCATCGAGATAACGTGGCTGCAGTTAGCACAAGGCCAAGTAAATTAATGTAATACTGGAGATGATCCTGGCCTGCAGTGGGCACAGACAGATACGACTACGACTCTCGCTTACGCATGCGTGGCGCACACGCATTATCTTCGCAGGATCGACGATAAATCCTTTGTGCTAATCCCCAAGCCTCTATCACGTTTTTTGTTCGAAGAGAGGTGAGCGCTTACATACGGCGCAGGCTTTTGGGAAGAGCCCGTCCCCACCATTGTGGACGTTCAGTAAACTTGCGCCGCCTGAGGGTAGTAGAGCGTACTCTCATAACTCCTGTATTCCTTTTTTTGCGTTGCACATGGAAGAAGAGCCTTCCTTGAGGGGACTTGTCAAGTTGGCAACACTTACTAATTTTGAAAGGGAAGAAAACTCCGTTAGGTGGCCAGGACATTGTACGGTTCTTTTCTTTAAGCCAGGGATTCTTTGCCTCTTCGAACTACATTTGTTTGGCTGCTGTAATCTGGGACGGGCGCGCAGCGGCGGCAGCTGGCCGTGCAGGTGGAAGGAGTTAGGAAGCAGTGGTGGCTTTTCTCTTTTCACTCCCTTTTCGCATCACTCCAGCCCACACTTCTGAATGGGGTGTAGAAGCAAGGACCCATCCTCTCCTGAAACAACTGCTATAAAAAAACCTGTCGTGCGATGGAAAGCAAAGAAGAAAGCTGCGGGCGACAAGAATATCTAGAAACGCAGTATATATTAAGCAACCTATGTATTGGTCGTCCTTGGTCCCCTTCCACCTGCCTTGATTGCGCTGCGCCTTCTGGCTCTTCTCGTTCCTTCTTTTTCTTTTTTTCTTCGTGCAAGGGTTACAAAACAAAGAAAAAGAAAGGAAGAGCAGCTCGTCTTCGTGCGTCTGCCGCTGCACGGAAATCAGTCTTGGGCAGTAACTAGTTACTAGTAATGCGTTACCGGTAACTAGTTACTCTTTTCAGTAACTTGTAACTGTACCCGGTTACTTTTAATTTAGAGGAACATGTAACTGTAACACTTACTTTTTACACAGTAAATGTAAATGGAAATACCGTTACAGTTACTTACTTTTTGAAAAATATATCCAGCAGCAACACCCGCGGTACCGCGATACAAGAATATCGCGATGTTGCTGGTAAATACTTTCGACTATCCGTACCTCTTTGTGGAGGTATATTTGCAAAATGTATTAGTATCTCACTAGTGGAATATTTTTATGATCTACCGCTTGCATCGCGATACTACGCTGGACAAGTACGTCTCCTCGCTTTTTCTTTTTTCGGAGATGGGCTGACGTGTTTCCAGGGGGAAATGACTTTTTTCTATGAAGCCGATGAAAGCAACGCAGGTGGACGACACAAAAGGGCGGCGAAGGGTCCTCCCCGCCCCCATGCAGAAATAGGTGCTCGACATGGCAGTATGGTCGGCCTGAGTGGCGAAAGACGCTCCTGTTCAGAGGGCGGTGCAGCATCGCTGATTTCTTTCGTGTGGCCTGCCATTTCTTCATGACAACCCGCGTGAAACCACCTAGAAACAGACGCTCTGAAATGATTCACACACGTTCAGTTCTCAAAGCGGCGGTACTTTCATAAAGCACTTCCCAAAATGGCGGCAACATTGCTCGAAGGGGCCGGTGCTCGGTGTCGCGTCTCAGGACGAACTCCTATATCATTTACAAACATGCAGCAGTCTTTTGTGGCACGAGGCTGTCCCAATATATTTCGTAAATGAATTCCCGGCAATCAATAGGAAAGCTACAGCAATCAATAAATAGTTGTTGCAGCAAAACGGGTCATGCACAGCGATTGCTGGTGTTGGGCTTTTGGTTGAGTGCCTTCCCATTCCATTTATCTGGCATTCCTTCTTTTTTATCTGGCATTTAGCTGGATTCAAGTTCATTATCTGGCATTTTACCACGAGCAATTTTGACTAACAGCATTCCTTCATACCTTTCTATTAGAAAACTGTATAATCTGGTTTGCGATGGTATCACTTATTGTTGTAAAGTAACGGTAAAGTAACGGCGTTACATTTTACCTGTAACTGTAACAAGTTACTCTTGGAAACTCAGTAACTGTAACTGTAACGTAGTTACTTTCCTCGCTTATATAACTGTAACTGTAACACTGTTACTTTTCACTTTTAACGTGCCCATGACAGCCAAAATGACGAACGATGGCCAAGGATGGCGTATTTCTACGGCTCCTTGTCCGGTAGATGGCGAACGTAGTCGCCGAAGTTCAAAGACGTAGTAGCATGTGCCGAGGATACAGCAGCAACAACTAAGCTGTGCTCTCCAGCGAGCCGTGCAGATAAAATTCACCACCTGGTCGGAGCGAACACCAGAGTCAGTGCTTGTACGCAGTCGCAACCACTGCTGCCAGAAAATGTAGTGCCAGTGTGGAAATTCACAGTTAAAAAGTAAAAATTCGCAGGACATCTGCCAGTTTAGGGTGGGCTAATTGGTAGCCGTGCATCACACATATCCGGTATTCTAAGCCTGCTTAATATTCAATGCAAAACTGCAAAAATATCATACATCTCCATCTTCCTCGTTTGCAGCCTGAAGGGGTAAGTTGTTTTACTCTGTATTGGCCTCGAGGACATACCATGGCGCCATCTGCCGGAACCTCTTCGTGACTTACAAAACGGCATCACGTGATACCGGCCCCGCAACGTACGACGTGTGCAATGTCGCAGCTCGTTCAGACACGATTTTTTTGTGTTGCAAAAGTTCCCTGTTTGTATCCTAGCTGCAAATGAACCTGTTCTACAGGTTGGCAAAGTATTTTGCGAGTGAACAAGAGCATCGCCGCATCGTCCACGCTTGTCGGAAACGTGTGCCCGGGGTGCTATGCACGACGAAAATGACGAGGCCGCTCGCATAAAAGGTGCTCGGGAAATTTAGTTAGCTATCACTGGGAATACTCAGAGCTCCTGCTTAACGTTACTTATTCAAGCGCGGATAGGCACTACATCTCGTGCACTTGCGCGGACGGTGCACGTGTGATAAGTGACGTTTCGATTCACGTTGACAGCTGTACGTGGTTCACGGCATACCTTCCCATCCCTTCGCCCCATTTTCGGGCGCGTTATTAAGCGGGCAATATATGTGAGGTCTTGATATTGCTAATTCAACCTGCATGTCCATTCATAAGGGAATGGACATGCAGAATGGACGCCCGGTTTGGCATTTTTGCCATTACTATATCGCGGGGTAATGATTCATCACGAGCTCATTTCTCACCAGCAAATTATACCTTAAATTCATGCATGCGGTTCCGCCATGTGCTCGCATCTTTGCGCACACTATCTTGACTGATGACAGGATCAAAGTAGCCTTTAGTTTTTGCGATGGCGCTGCTCCGTAAACGAGAAACGTTTCCTCTACAGCAGCAAATACGCGTCGTATATTCGAGTGCCTACAGTCCGAAAAAGTTTATTGAACGTTTCAGCTCCAACGCCGTGCAGAAAATTGACTTCGCGGAATACTTCCCACACACTCGAAATGTATGAGCACTTGCCTGTTTCCCAATTCTCAGCTTTTTCAACCAAGACGCTTCGTCTTGGGGTATATACGCGTGAAAATTACATCCAGCTCGGTCGAATATGTGCTGTGGCGCCGAGCAGTTTCCCATGCGCAAAAGCAAAAAGAAAAGTAACCGGCTTGGTGAAGAAAGCCAGCGCGCCTCACCGGCGACGCCGAAAACGTCACGTGATTTCGTTTACTACGTCACAGCGACAGCAGCGCCGGTCTTTCCAGTGGTGGCCCTCGAGGCCAATACTAATACAAACTAACAGGCTATTTCAAGGATCCTTGAGTCACATATTTTTTGCTTTCATAACTATCTAAAGCCCCAGCCAGCTTGTTTCTGAAAAGATATATTAGACAAATACACATTTCAGAATTTCTTATAGAGCATATTCGTATAACCTAGCAAGGATATTAGAACAATGTATTAGACTAGGTAATAGGAACACCTGTAAGACGAAGACGAAGCATCTGATTTTCGTTTCATCCTTTTTTTCTCTCTATCTGTTCCTTCCAACCATTTAAAATCAAAACGTAATCATCAAATAACTCTTGGCCAATCCCCCCTGGTGGGTAAGTGTCGTAGTTCTACAGGAGCATCATCATCATCATCATCATCATCATCATCGTTTCATCGACAGCCAATAAAAAGAAAAAGCTACCAGGTTTGTAGCACGGCTCGTGGCCTGCCGCCACGTGGCTCGCTGTCCCGTGCTTTCCGTGCGACTTCCTCGTACGAGCTGCACGTTCTGCACGCAGTCAAATCCTTGGAATCTCGGCCGCCGGTATCTAGCGGCCAGGGCCAGCCTTACCGAAGCTCCGCCTTTTCTACCAGCGCCTCGACTGCCATGGACCCATCAACCGGCGCTATTCCCAAGCGCCCCAGGAAGCGGAAAGTCAAAGCGAAGTTCACCTTTGGATCGAGTAGCACCGGGAACAGCAGCTTACCCTGCTATCTGCAAGCAAACTTCAGCGATCTCATTGGTATTCTTGAGACGTCACAGAGAGATGGAGACGAAGACTGGCCCGAGCTTACCGAGGTTGGAGCAACTACAGGGACCACAACAGGTGAAAACTATGGAGCTGAATCTCTTCATGGCAGTAAGAATTTGGCCAAGAACTGCGTTCTAGCCACTTCCAAGCTTGTCCACCACTCAAGCAGCATCGGAACAGATGATCCCGTCATCACAGTCGAGACACCGGAGCCGAAAGGTCTCACGGAAGCAGATGTAGCTGACATCGTGAGACACATGCGACAGCTGCTGCTGGACAAAGGCCCGTCACAGGAGCAGGAACTTATGGAAGCAGTCAGTCCTTTGCACGCGGAGCAGGTACAAGAAATACACGGGACCATGACAGCTTTTCTAAACGAACGTCCCGGGTTTGTAGTGGTCAACGAGGACTTGTACACTTTTGTGTACTACGATCCTGACGTTGAGGTGCAAGGTGACTCAGCATCGCGGAGAACGGACGAAGCCATTGCCGGTCCTTCGACTGCTTCCAATAACAGCGACGACCAGGATGCGCCAGTTTGCGATCGCGGACCTCACCGTCAATGTGCTGCCATTTCGTCGAGCACACCTGCTAATGATTCCACTACAGAAGGAGAACACGAGGAGAGAGAAGAGCTTGCTCTGGAAGACAGCGGTATCCAGGTAATATCTACGCCTCGGTCACAAGCTGCGCCAAGAAGGAAGAAAAAGTCCAAGGCAAAGTCCCAGAGCCGAGTTTCCCGAATTGCCGAGGCAAAGTCGACAAAGCAGGCTCATGACTCGGACGTCATGCAGCTGCAGAAACTGGAAACACTGAAGAGCAGCACCTACGTAGTGCATCAACAGCGTGCCAAGGAAGGCGAGCTACCGCATGCTCTCCAACCAAAATCACGGCAGAGTGCAGCGACACAAAAGAAGGGCCCCGTCATGAAAAACCTGAAGCCTACCGACGTGAACCCGCAGCCTCCGCTTCCACGGCCACGACGACGCCGCAAGAGGAACCAACGACCTCGTCCCAAGACAACGCCTCCTTCCAAGAATAAGCGCGGAACACCACCAGCCAGCACTATTCACCAGCCGCTAGCTGAGGCTGACGAGCGGTCTTCCAGGTCACCAGAACCAGCACCACCAGATGCGAAGCCCGTCAAACCGCCCAGTGTTAGAAAGCAGGTAGAGGCAGCATACTCGGACACCCCTTCTGTGCTGCCCACCGAGGAAGAAGCGCCGAAAAAGAACCAATTAGAGGAGAAGCTGTCAAGGATTGCTCGCATGGTTAGGAACAGACGCCCGGATATTGCAGAGAAAGAGATAGGGAAGAAAATTGACCAGCTGCGGAAGTCTCGAGGTGGATTGTCCGGGATGACCTACAACGACATCGTGGAACTGGTGATTGTGGAGTTCGAAGCCGATGCCAAAGCAATGGAAAAAAGCGAGGACCCTTCGGTCGATAAAGAACTGCTTCCATAGGTTCATGTTGTGGTGCAAGTGGAGTCCAGACGTTTTTTTTTCTTCCTCTTTATTTTAGTTTTGGCAACATTAGAGTTTAAGTTGTACTGTCTTGCTTATCTTATTTCCTCTGTGCTCTTTGAAAATCACTGTTCCTTCTTTTCTGTTATAAAGCTTCTTGAGAGAAAAGAAACACAAGCACGCATTACTTTCCAAACTCGCACTCATTGCTATTCACCCATTTCATCAGTAATAGCGAGCTCTTTTCGAGAGGCAAATATACCTGCTTGAGAAAGCACAGCGAACAACCTGCCTAAAACTCGGTTGGGAAGGTGCCAGTTCAACTTTAAGTGCATGTAACCCTTGAATGCAGGTTGCTGTCAGATGACGATCATCCTCTTATATGGTGCGCACCCTCTGAGGAGGATAAGCCAGAAACAGGGGGGCAGTAGTGACGGTCATTGTGCGACTGAGCAAAGACGGACATGAATAATTTTAAAACATGTGGTTGAACCCACTGTCT
Source organism: Hyalomma asiaticum (assembly GCA_013339685.2). NCBI lineage: Eukaryota > Metazoa > Arthropoda > Arachnida > Ixodida > Ixodidae > Hyalomma > Hyalomma asiaticum. The sequence goes on along the minus strand of CM023481.1, from coordinate 263,512 downwards.
TAGGAATCGGTATAACAGGAAAGTGAAACCTGTCTTCGCACATAAGCGGCAATCTGACGAATTTACGGGCGCGACATGCGTTGGGTACTCTGGACATGTGAACCCCTTGCATGTACACGTCAGGGGCACCTCGACACTGTACAGGGATCCTCGACAGTTGCACACATGCGAGAGCTCTCGAACGACTCGCACTTCTCGGGAGACAGTGCATTGAATGCGCCAGCGCCTTACGCAAACTTGCACAAAACCAGGAGTGTTAGCAAACGGTGAAATCTTGCAAGCGAAGCCAAGCTGACTGTTAGCGGATCGTTTTTTGAACGCGCACTTCGCTGTGCGAAAGGCGCATCATTTGCTGGTAGGCGGCTGTCTGCGTTTCTCGAGTAGAGCGTGTCGCAATGCAACTGGTTATCATAGAAGTCACACAATACTATGTAGCGGCCGTGGCTGAAGCCACGCTTCATCAGGACGCCAGAGCCTGTGCGGCGATAGAGGTGTCGAAACTACTGAAACGCTAACTGCCGGCGCGCATATTAAGGCGACAATTTGCGGCTTCGCTCCATCGTTTCTAGGTGGCAGCACCACCGCTGAGAACGAAGAGTGCAATGAAAGGCAGGCGATATTAATTTAGAGCAATTTTACTTGTTAAATACGCTTGGTTTAACCGGACATCAATTAAATGCAAATTATAAAGCGGTCTAGTATACATGCAAAGTCAGTTTTTTCCTCCTCACTTCAAGTCTGTCGGTGAAGTGGTCGTTGGCGCTTCCAGCTCCTACCGCCACATCCTGTCTGGTTGTGGGTTAGAATCCCAGTGGGTGGTACCTTTTCAATATAAAAGGCGTGTTTACTTTTTCAGACATTTCCTTCCTTTACGGAAGTACGTCACAGATTTCTTGGTGGACCCCGGCATAAAACACTTTCGTGTTAAAAAGAAACCCTGATCGGTCGAGTAGGCAAGAATATCTGAGATGGAATGGAAGGAATGCAACGGTAGGGCAGTCTCTCGATATGAAGGCCACGAGGATCTATTTCAGCACTATATGGATTTGGAAGAAAAAAAGGAGCATAGGTTGCTGTCTGTTGTTTCACTTCCCGGAAGAAATAGTTGGGCATGCTAACTAAAGAAAATATCCTGCAGATCCCATGCATTGTGAGAATCGTCGTCATGCGAAGCAGCCAGCGAGGGAATTGCCTATGACGTATTGTTTGTCCAGTGTTGCGGATAGGACGAATGTTTTCTGTAAAGTGCCACGAGTGCGTGCATATGCTTAACGTGGGCTAAAAAGGAACGTCGAGAGCACCGTGGCGACTGAATGGTAGATCATTATAGTACATCGTAACGCTGGCACTTAGGTTAGTTCCACACGTCGGTTTCGCCGAAGGAAAGTGCACGTTACGGCGCACTCATGAGCGTATCACAAGCATTGTTCGACAATATAGTGTAGTGACAGCAGTACATATGTATCACTTCTTTATTTCCGGAAATAAAGTGAACGCCTCTAGTGGCTATACAGTATACATTCGAATGGACCGATTGATTAAACCCCACTGCGCACGCGTCAAACTATCACGGCGTGAGTCTCCTTTGCGACGATTCAGCCTTACTTGCTTGGTTATAACGCAACGCGGCAATGTGTTCATTTTTCATTTTTAGCGAAGTCGCTGCAGATGCACTGCTATTTGCGAGCGCGATTTTTCTGCGTGGGCCCCGATTGGTCCGCTCTTGTATGCGCACAGTATTGCTGTGTAAAACGAAACTAAGGTTTCTTCTGATTTCCACCTGTGAAAGGGAATGCGAAGGGCGAAGTTGTGAGGATATTGCAGTGAAACGCGTCGAATCTCTACGTCGCTATTATCACTGGCAAGCTATTTCTGAAACTTGTGACGACCATTGTGTTGTAACATCCATGGCTCTGTCAATCGAAGGCCAGGCATCGATGTTCGTTATTCACATGGAATATGTGCCGACAGCGTTCACGTGCTGCGAGACTAGGAGCGTACGGGACTACATTACGGCGGTACTCACCGCGTGATGTGGGAAAATCACTGCGAAGTAGCCCAACACGCTCTGAAGAAAGTCTGCATTGCTGCGTTAGGGCTCACGATGTTACACCACTGTATATGGAGACTACGAGAGGCGCGTCTGGGAGTAGAATCACCTTGGTTTGGTTATTCCAGTCCAGAAGCGGTGACCGTGTGTATGTCCCCATAACCATTGTCTCCCCAAGGCGCCAGAACTTGGTCCGCACAGCGTCGTCGCGCCGACGTGAAAGTGGCTGCTTCCCTTCCAAAAATGACATATATGGGGATATCAGGAATTGCGAAAATAAAGCTTATGCGGCATGTGCTCCTATGTGGCCGTATTTGCCCAAAATCGTCAAAGAAACATACGTGGCAATGAAAGACACACACGAGGAATGCTATGTAAGACTCTGATGCATATTGGGCAAATACGGCCAAATACGGACACGTGTCATATATAGCCAGATATGCATATATGGCCATATGCACATCTATGCGCTGGCGTGGGCCACTTTTGGTACGTTTCCGTAGAGCGCGCACGCGTTCAACCGGCGATCCGTTTTAACAGGAAGGAAGTGAATCCGGTCCCTAACACCGGTTATTCGGTTATACGGCTTTTAGGAGGGGGATATCTAAAATGTCCGGCTTAACTGACCGGTTAGCCGGATATTAGAATTTGTGGCCTGAATACACTTGGTATCCCAAACACTTCATTCAAATTCAACCCCATGACGTAGGCAGGTGAGCATCCATTTGTTTTATTCCCGCAGTCTTAAAACCTGAGGGGCAAATAATAATAGGTTACCACCACGCAGCTCCTCAGTACATCTAAGATGCTGCAATTGGCCTTTTTGTGGCGCTTCTCTGGCGACGGCTTCCGCAATCGCGTTTTGTGGCTCTCTCCATGCGCGTTTGCCGGCTGCGAGTGCGTGTTTCACTGCCTCTCACTGTTTAATCCGGCGGTATTAAGCAGAAAAAAGTTGTTACGCTATTCGGTTTAAGGTGTGGATAAGCATGAGCACCAATTTTTCTGTAGACGAGCCCAATAATATTCTAAATTAAGCGGCCAAAGGACTTGGCCTGAGCTGATGGATTAATGTGTCATTATTCAGGCATATGGCACGCATTTTTTGTCCGCAGGTCGCTAAGAAAGTTAGAATGGACAACGATCTATTGATTGTCGATTATGACCTTTTCTTCAATCGGCAATCGTTTCATATTTAATTTAAATAGCAAGTCCTAGATTTTTCAAGTACCAAAAGTGCGTAATTATGAAGGATGAAGATTATGAAGTTAGGCACTCCGAGATTTCTTTTGCGCTCTGCGAATGCCTTAGCATGCACTTCGATTGAAGTTCACCGTCTTTTCTTCATTAAGCCCTATACCAAGATTGTGCAGTCTCCGACACGTCAGGAATTCAAACAAGCGTCTTTGACCTTAGCAGCGCAATCCCTAAGCCGAAAAGCTGCTACGGCAAGGTGTCGTGTCATTATACACGCACCGAGACATTAGGGACTTTTAGCAGCGCCGGCTTACCGTACGGTAATCACGGTAATGCCGTACAGTCATGGTCGGCGCGCGGCTAGTTTAGTCAGAAAGAGCTCCACGGAAACGTCGTCAGGCGATAAAACTTGCTGGTGAATCTTCTACGTGCCAACCACGACAGTGCGGCATCACCATACTTACCGTACCGTAAGCTGCCGCCGCCGCTAAAACTCCCTATTACCTAACTGCAAATATCGTGGCTCTGGCCAAGCCTGAGTGGTATAAATATCCGACAGAATCATACGAAAATGCAAACTTCAAGCTGTGTTTCCCAGCTCGGGCCTTGTCATTATCGGTGATCATTCCTTGCTGGTGTTATCACCCGTACTGTTCTGTTGGCACAGATGAACGCTGTATATATGTCAATAAACTCGATTTTGCGTCGGTTAACGTCTACCTTGCGTGGAAAATTCGCCGACCATATTGATGTGACCACTGAATGTACGTTGACAAGAACGGCATTCGAAAATGCTTCGCTTCAAAACGCGGTACTATCGACAGAGTCCACCACTTGCCCGAAGATGAAGGGAGCACGATGTGTGTAGAAGGCCTCAAATGCCATGAAATGCTGCGGCTTCGAACGCGCGAGCTCACTGCGCGCTTTCACGGGACCCGTCGATGTTTACGCGAGCACCCATATTACACGTTTCGCGCAGTGTAAAGACGCTGTAGGAAAGAAAACAAAACAGAAATAAGTTTTAGAATGTTATTGTTGCTGAAATGTCTCATTACTGAACATGCATGCAGAGCGAAAAATGAGCTTTACTGTGCAGCTATATTGGAGCGGTGCGCAAGCGAGCGAGAGAACCGGATAACCTTAAAAAAAACACATAGCCTCGGCTAGGCCACCTAAACTGGCATACGAAACGGCGTGGCTGCGGGAAATGGACAAATGAACGGCCTAATCGAACCCAGCTTGGAGAGGCGTTTGCAGTTTTCTGTACGTTGCACGGTGCACTGTCGGCCCACGTTTTTCACTTGTTATTGACACTGGCCTAGGCCCGGCCACCTAAACCTGCTGGTTTCCAAAATAAAGTTCATTCCTCCTCCTCGGCTCCCGCATGCGCGGCGTCGACCGCACGCATAGACAGATGGCCTCCTGGAAAAGGCCAATTGGTGAGTGCGTTCCTTCCATGTCGTATTGTATCATAGATCACAAGTCTGGTACGCCTGAACCTAGGAGTAATATTATGCGAAGTAGAGCAGTTCGGAAAAGCAAATTTAGAAAAAGAAAACGTAGCCCCGTCAGGGTGGTCTAGTAGCTACGGCATTCGACTGCATATTCGAGGGTCACGGGATCGAATCCCGGCCGCGGCGGCTGCATTTCGGTGGAGGCGAAATGTTCAGGCCCGCGTGCTGTGCAATGTCAGTGCGCGCTACACCCTATCGTCTCACAAAATCAATGTCAGTGCGCGCTACATTACATCGTCTCACAAAATCATGTCGTGGTTTCAGAACGCCAAACCCCGCAATCAATCAAAAAGAAAATGTAAGCACATTAAGCATATATCAGGTTTAGAACAGCGCTGGAATGCGCTGGTCTAAGCCTGATATAAATGCAAGATGGAAAAGCCCATCCACTCTTGCGGCTGCGGTGGCCTTGTCGAATTAGAATGCACCATACGGTGCGTTGAAGCATTCCCACGAGATCGAACATACCTAATGGAACCGGAACATGCATACTGTTACGACAGAGCTTATCACACATTAGAAGCGCAATTCACGTTACGTAAGCATCATCATTAGAACTGCAGGCGCAGTATCATTATGTACTCTATGTACCGTGCTGGAGGAGCCACCACAGCCTAGCGATATAGCGTGCTTGCTTGGCACCTCGAGGGCCCGTGTTCGATAACCCTGTACCATGGCAAGTCGCATGTGCGTCTGTATCCTTGTTATGGGTACATTTCGTTCGCAAGCCAGGACAAACTGTGCTCTTTCCTGGTTTTGCCAGCGTATACCCCTTTAACCCTGCCGTCCAGTGTCAATAACAAGAGAAAAACGTGGGCCGACAGTGCACCGTGCGACGCACAGAAAACTCCAAACGCCTCTCCAAGTTGTGGGTTCGATTAGCGCGTTCATTTGTCCATTTCCCGCAGCCACGGCGTTTCGTATGCCAATCTAGTTGGTCCTTGATTGACACAGGCTGCAGTAAATTCAAACACCTTTGGCGCATATCTACATTCCACGGGCCGAGTACTGCAGGTATGAACCGCACGTGATTGCAGCGCCGTTGATCGTGGCGTACCTGACGAGTATATCCCGTTAGTGGTGTAAAAATCAATCGTTCGTATTCGTCGTACATGTATGCCATGTCATTCAAATTTTGGGGTATACAAGGTAAACAAGAAGGTTAGATAGATAGATAGATAGATAGATAGATAGATAGATAGATAGATAGATAGATAGATAGATAGATAGATAGATAGTGTCAGACCGGCTCAAGACCGCCAGGAATTGCTCCACATTTAAATGAAAGAAGAAAGATGCGCCCGAGTGCATGGGGAGGGCTTGCGTATGGCCAGTAGACAATGGTAAAGGGCGGCCATGACATCACTAACTTGAGAGTCTTGCCAATTTCGTCAGGATTAACCCTGAAAGAACAGCTTCGTGGTACCGACAGTTTCCGCGGTGTATTTTTATATGCGAAGCATTTCTAGGCGAACTAAAGTCATTTCGACCGTATCTTCCTACCTAGCCGATTTCGTCATGGTGCTCTCCTGGCCGTCTCGTTCACTTCGTATGCAACAAAATTTTGATAGTAGGGTAAAAGTGCTTGAGAACATAAAATATTTATTTGATTTTCATATCGCTAACATGGCGTACTTGTCATGTTCGTCACGATTAGCGGTACTGCAATCACGTTTGGCTCATACCCGCAGAGGTTCGGCCCGTAATATGCGCCACAGGTGTTTGAGTTTTACATAGGTTATATCAATGAAGGAACTGCTAAAATAAGCGCTGAACATACCGGTAGAAAACACATAATGACTAGAAATGCAAACCATTTCTCGTAGGTTGCATTTGAAACGTATTTTTAGAAAAAGAGGTTAGCATATTCACTAAGTAACTACTAACCTGTTACTTGTCACAGAATCCTCTAAACAGCTAGTAAGTGCAGGTAGTAAAAGCGCTCTTAGTGAAAAGCACTACCTCGTTGGGGTCGTAAAAAACGCTAGCCCAAATACCAACAGGCCAGGTAAAAGCACTACGTCATTGGGCAGTGAAAAGTACGACCTCGTTAGCGAAATGAGCTACCTCATAGGGTAGATAAAAATACTAGCTTAGTAATTAAAAGCACTAACTCGATGGGTAGTTGAAACTACTACCTCGGTAGTTAAAGGGACTACTTTGTTGGGTAGTATAAAGTGCGACATACCTAGTTAAAGGTACTACCTCCTTGGGTAGTGAAAATTGCTACTTCTGTAGTTAAAAGCACTATCTCCTTTGGTAGTTAAAACTACTGCCAAGCCAGCTAAAGGCACTACTTCCTTGGGTTGTTTAACACACTGCCTGACTAGTTAAAAACACTGCAGTCTTGGGCAATTCAAAGTACTCCCTAGCTAGTAAACGTCACTAACCAAAATACTAATCAGGTAGCGACAAGCATTATTTTGAAGGCTACTTGAAAGTACTGACTGTCTAGTAATAGACACAAGGCACTTTCAAACACTACGTTTCTGGGTCGCCGAAATAACTGTCAATCAGCTTTCAGAAAACAAATCCAAATGCTAAGAGACATGTCAGATCTATGAATTTGACAAGCTACCTATCAAATATGCAATTTTTGTCTCCTCAGGCTCGTAACCATCACGAGAAAAATATTCATCATAAATTTCGACAGAGGCTCAACAATAAAATGTGATGCTTCTGTGAAGATTCACGAAGCGATTTTATGCAATGCACTACATGCACAGAATGCCCAATTCAGAGAATGCAGAAATTTTATTCACTGCTCTTCATGCACCGTGACGCCCTAACGATGGCAGAAATTGCCCACAAGATGAACAAAGATTTTAGATGCTGGTAGTTTACAAAAATGCTCAATTAGTCCAAAGGTATTTTTATTTTGGGGGTCATATTTTATGTTGAACACCCAATATAGTTGCATAAACAACATGAAGCCAGCTATTGAGTCCAGGACCTCCAGCTCAAGTCCTTCAACCACGGCACAGAGAACTGTTGAGCCATCAACATCCTTCATGCTGAGTTATGGGTAAATGCCCTGTAATATTAATCACAATACCTTAGCACATGAGAGCAAAATATTAAGCAATCAGCAATTTCCTACTGGTCCTTCTAAAAAGTGCGGCTTGTTTTTGACAAAAAGTGCCAGGAGATATACCACACCCACGGCAAGCGGTGTGCAAAGAAAGGAACACAAAATTTATACTTATGCTGCGAGAACAAGTCATGGCAGAACAAGACAAATGACAGAGGGCTCATGAAAAGTAATAAACTTGGAGGATGCTTGAGCTTCGGCAGTGGCAATAGCATATTGGGCCTTGTTCACATCGTCTTTTCAACTGCTAGGCTGGCTTTGCATCTTGGTCTGTGCACATAAAAGTGGCTGTTTCAAACTATCCTAGAATGCCTAACGCCTCCCATTACATTTTCCAGCAGTTCGAAAATCCGCAGTCAACATCTTGCCCTGCCTAGAGCGATCCAAATGCTTGCAAATAGTTTCTGGATGAACAACAAAGTGGCAGTCTAGGTGTGTTGGTATACCATCTTGCAGCAAAGTAAAAGCGCACAGACCACATGGACGAGAGAGAAAACAAACACACGCAAGCAGATGCTACTTCCAACAAACTTTATTGTTACTGTACCCACGCTACTTATGAACACCTAATCTACCACATCCAATGCGCATAAGTGTGAAACCGCCAAACCTGATGCAATTCAAAACAGCGTTGTCACACCAAGATAATCGATTTGCTTTTTGTCGAAGCAATTGATAACCTGCTCGCACACATTTCGCCCATCTTTTCAATCTCATCTGCTTTGATTGTCCCCCTTGTTAGCTGTTTTCCGTTCTGGTGCACTATACCACACGTGTAAACAACGGAAAACAACCGCATTCCTTACAATGCATTCCTAAAAACCATCAGCCACGTTCTTGACATTACATAACTGTGCTCGTTTAAGGCAACGGCCGGTTTGGCCAACATAGCTGTTGCCATATGACAACGGTAGGCAGTACACCACACATTCAGCACATCTGCTCTTATTCTTTGTGTGGTTCTTTCCGCAGCCACGATTACTGTGTGCGTTTGGAAGCACGACCTTGCATAGCTTTTTCTGCTTGTTTGGTGTGGAAAAGACTGCTCGCACGCTTGCTCACTGAGCAATTTTTTTCAAACTGTGGGAAACCTTTTGTATGTAAGGTAACACTTGTGTGACTCCCTTGCTCAAACGGTTTGGCTGTAGTTTGACCAATCCTTTTTCAAATCACTCGAGATACGCTCAGCTACAGAGACTAGTAAAGTTTGGGGACAGCCAGCATCAGTCATTCTCGTTCTTTGTTCATCAAAGATTACAGGAACCGAGTGATGTCACGACTTCATTAAGGCATTCTTGAAACACAGGCTAACATTGCCCTCTTTGCCAGTTTTGAATGAACCGAGTGGTAAGAGAGCCGTGCCCTATAGCACGTGACTCGTAACGCCAGCAGGAGTGCTTTTTTCGCTATCGATAAGTGAAGATTCCGAAAACGCAAAGTTCCATCCTCAGGTAGCTCATGTGTGACGTCAAGAGGTTTCAAACTATATTGAACTATGGGAACAAGGTGCTAACTGGATCTACGCTTATCGATAGTGGAAAATGGCACCTACTGGTTTTACGAGCCACGTGGTAATAAGGCACTGCTCCGTCAGCACTTGGCTCATTCAAAACTGGTAAATAGGGCAATAGCTAACCTGTGCTTCAAGAATGCCTTAAAAGAGTCGCGACACCATTCTGTTCCTGTAAATATTTGATCAACAAAGAATAAGACTGACTGATGCTGGCTATTCTCAGACTACTACTCTCTGTAGCTGCGGATATCTGGAGAGATTTGAAAAGAGTTGGTCAAACACAAGGCAAACCGCTTGAGCAAGGGAGCTGCATAAGCGTGTTACCTTACATACACAAGGTCTCGCACAATTTGAAAAAAAAATTGCTTTGTGAGCAAACATGCGTGTAGTCTTTTCAACGCCAAAGAAGGTGAAAAGGGTGTGTAAGGTCACAGCTCCAAATGCACACAGCAATCGTGGCTGCGGAAAGAGCCACACAAAAATTAAGAGGTTTGCGAGATGCGCTGAATGTGTATTGCCTACCGTTTTCGTGTGGTCACTGCTATGCTGGTCAAACCAGCCGTTGCCGTAAAGAGGGCTCAAGCGAGCAGAGTTATATAATATCAAGAAGGTAGTTGGTGGTTTTTTAGCAATGCTTTGTAAGGAATGCGGTTGTGTTCTGCTGTTTAACATGTGTGGAATAGTGCGCTAGAACAGAAACCATTCAACAAGGGAGATAAGGCAGCAGAGATTAAAAGATGTGTGAAATATGCTCTGACAAAAAAAAATGTCAACGCAGTTTTGAATCGTGTCAAATTCTGGATGAACCCACTGACATCATCCAGAAACTATTTGCAAGTATTTGATTCACTCCAAATAGGGCAACATGTAGACTGCAGTTTTCCAACGTTCTGGAAAATGCAATGGGAGGCATGTGCCGATAAGTGTTGGGCAGTTTTCTTTTTTCGTCAGTGTTTGTGTTGCCTACTTCTTGTGTGTCCATGTTTGCCCTACTTGCCTTATTTTATTATGAATTCATACCGACCTTCTCAGCTTTCTGTCGTCACAATTCAATCAATCTTGCTTTTGTGAAGCACACAATTTTAATTCAGGGAAAATTTATTCTAAAGAAGCTTTCATTGTCACATATTCAATATCTCTGATTCCCATCTGTGACAAATATGAAGAATTACAGAGGTAGAGGGTAGCGAATGCTACCTTTACTTCGCAATGCATAGCTACCGAGCTGACCAGCTATAGAAAACTGCCTTTCCGAAACAAAACAAAGAAAAAAACTCAGTCATATTATTGCTGTTTACAGATTCACATAGCGTGTCAGCTGTTGCAATTCATTCCTATTACAAGTGTCATGTGTTCGAACTTCTTCGGTTTTGTCCTTTTTAATGGCAGCTAAAACACATTAATACCTGCATAATCAGTTTGGCATCGGAGTTCTCTGCAGCACTAAAGGTGCAGTAAATGCAGAAAGGCATGCTCATGTCAGCGACAAGCACAGAAATGGACATGTATCGCGAGTCATGCAGTCGCACGTATAAAAAGTAAGACGATCATGTTCGTGGCGACAACTTTATGCACCCTTTCATGGAATTTTCACGCAGGCTAATGCGGGCGTACGGTACTCTGTAACTGATGCGACTAAGCTCTCCAAAGGCACCGTGCACACGCAACTTTAACGCTACTACAACCACTTTGTGCACCGCGCCACTATATTTCCTTTGCTGCCAAGAGCGCACACAGCAATGACGAGGCACAAAGCGTAGCATTCACAGCCACCTACCTTAGTCAAGAAGTATGCTGATCCCACTTCGGGTCGCCCGACGGCGTTGAGGCGGTGTGCCGAGCCGCGCCGTTCGTCCGTAGGTCGAAAAGCAATATGCCGACCCTCCATGTGTGCGAACGAGCAGGCATTTCCTAGGAACACACATCACGGAGGGGAGAAAGCGTTACGTCGCTGCCTCTCGCTGGTGCCCGCACACATTTAAAGGCGGTGTCGTGACGACTCACGTCCATCATCGAATGGATGTCAACAAAGGATATCAGAGGTGTCGACGCTGCCGGCTGCTGCTTTCTCAGTTAGTCGCACACGGCACCTCACATTGGCTCAAGAAGGTCCACTAGAGTTAATGAGCACACAACGCAAAACACAAAACGAGATGCAGCGCAACCAGAAATCGTCCGTACGAAAACGAATTTCACGACCACGTTGAACATGACCATGAACACGACAACGACAGCGCGTGGACACACACGCACACACACACACACACACACACACACATACACACACACACACACACACACACACACACACACACACACACACACACACACACACGAAACCAAGAACTAAGCGAGGGGGTCATCGAAGCCGTGCCCGTTTGTTATATTTAGAAGACACATCTACCTTTTACATACTTGAATATGTCAGCACGTCACTTACAATAGCAAATATGTTTATTTTAAGTTCGAACACAACTACATCTGGAACTTAAACCTGTATGGACGCTGCTAAATCTGGGCACAAACAGAGGAGGAAACTTGCCATATCGCACAATATTGCTAAATTTCTGAACGTTCAGTATTTTTCTAACCGCGAAAAAGCAACTAGTACCTGCGCACGCAAATAGTTATTCCGAAATCTCCCGTTTTAGTGCAATATTTTGTCATAAACGAACTATTTTTTTTGAAGTCGCAAAGCGATATGAAGCCAGAAGAACGAAGACTAGGCAAATCCATGTCATACCCATCATTCCCATGCTGGCTCAACCGCCTTGTTTGAAACGCCCATAGACACTAGCGCCAATTTTCCCTCTAGTATTTTAGTAGGAAACTCTATGTTGTGGCTACCACCGTCGTTCGGTGGAAACTTTTCTTGAGGCCTGGAGTCACCGGGAGTCTACAAACGCATGCGCAGCGAGTAAGCAGTGGTGGCCGTGAGGTCATCATTGCTAGCTGCACTGCTCGGAGCTCAGCTGCCGTGGTGACGTTGCGGAAGCTGGGAGTCCCCTTCGGATCACCTTTGCTATTATCGATGTATAATCCAGAGGCCTTGGTGGTACGAGTCCATTTGATGCATCAGGTGCAACGCTGTGAAGGCTATGCAAGTATTCCATAAAGAAAATGGGGTGCCATGTACGGCCTCTAGCGCTCGATTGCGCATGCAAAGTTAGTACTTATTTAATTTACATTCGGAGCTGTGCTCGCTGTTAATATTTGGTAGACGACATGTCCACGTCCACGAAAACCAATTCCGAAGGTTATCTCAGCGGTGAAATTTTGGTGTCAATGCATCTATAAGCTGACACTAATTAGGTCAGGCTTAAATTATTCCAATTAGCCTAATTTAGCCTAATTCAATTGACAGGCATCATTAAAACAAGCCAAGCCTAAATTAAACTAATTTAGCCTTTTTTAGTCAAGTAGGATTTAATTGACAGGCCCGCTTAAGACAAGCCTAATTAAGTTAGAACTGACTGAGGCAAGCACAAGTGAGCTAACACTAAATAACGTGAGACCTTACGAAACCCAGCAATACCTAGGAAGGCCATTTAAAACCTAGAAAAACCATGTCAAACTTCAAATCGACCAGTATTGTCTTTATTTTTCTTTTTTTACTTGATGAACGTCTGAATTTGCTCTCCAAATTATTTGGAACTCGCGTACAGTACACAAGCTGCTACTTGAATTGGAGGCACAGTAACGGCCTTTTGTATTTCTACAGCCGATTGTGAAAAACGAGCGGCAACTCAATACTGAACTAGATATTCTACTCACGCAACGCCACTGCCTTCATTGCACACGAAACACCAAGTTAAATATAGCCAAACAAAAAACAAACACGGAAACGCCGATGAAGTCCGACTGTGAGGCTGGATGATGCCAGAGACCCCTGGAATGGCAGATTACGCTTCTATCACGTGTAATGGGAACTTTCTTCGTGCTTCAAGCACTAACGTGACATTGGAGCACGTCTACATAACCATTTGACTACGGCCAACGCTTTCATGTAGCTAACAATTGCCTCAAACCTCACAAAACCTTGTGTCTTTGTGTACATTTCAATGCGAACCGCCAGCCACCTATCCACACTAACGCGGTGATGGTGCTCCCGCCTAATGGTCGATCTCGGGACCAATATGTAAGGGCGGAGGATTGTCATGCCAGTCAGTGAGTCGGCAGTAGTCGCTTTAGCACAGGGCTGGGCAATATCGCAATAGTATCTTAGAGATACAGTTACGGTTTGTTCGTTGTGTTCTCCTTGATGTGGATCGTGGCCCGTGAAGGATATAAATGATCGGCTTTGATGAAGCGGGAGGCAGGTTGGAGGTAATGAAACTTGAAGATATATTGTAGTGAAATATTTACAGAGTCATATGTAGAGCTTGCCGAAGCCCACTGACGACAACACAAACATTAACAGCGTCTTACTCTTCTACTTAACTTTCTTAAGTTAGAGCCTAGAGCACTGTTACTACATACGACGAGCCGCTTCTCACTGTACGACCACCAAGTGCTTACGGCCCAGACTAAAGTTGCATTGTACGGAGTCTTGCTGATCTATCAGCTCAGTGATTACAGCCTAGACTGAAGGATCCCGGGTATACACAATCTTTAGTACATTGCGGTAAACAAAAAAATACAGCATATCCACGGAGTGAATGATGATGAGTGGGCGAAGCTCGGGAGCTTCATCGTAGATCGTGCTGAGTTCCGGATTAATTTAGTTAACGCGCACGCTACGAATCCTCATGGTTCAACTATGCACAAGTTAAATCTCCCACCGGCACTTCGTTGCAAGCCAAGATCCAGTGCATATATATATATATATATATATATATATATATATATATATATATATATATATATATATATATATATATGGGTTGCCGGTGAACGCTTCTCCAACGCGAGCAGTCGTCGGTATTTCTCAATGAAGAAACTCGCTAGGAGACGCTGCCTGCGCCAACGTTGTCTCTCGCGGGTGAGGGCGCGTTCTCCTTCTTTGCGAGCTGGTAGCGTTCCTCTAAGAAAGAGCGTTTCAGTAGTCAACGCCCGCCTTTCGCTCTCTCTCTCTCTCTGTCTCTCTCTCTCTCACAAGACAGCAGAGGCACGCGCCGGGAGAGAGAGAGAGAGAGGCACGCGCCGGGAAGCACGCGCCGAGGGCGAGCACGTGCCTCCCGTCACGCGGGTTACGCCTGACGACTGACGCCTGGCGCGTGACAAGGTTAGACTAAGAGGAGCTTCCCCCCTAAAACAAGGGGAGGGGACCACTGCTGGTCCGTGTCAACATTCTCCCAGCCAATCCGTTTACCAGTTAATACAGGCCACTCCTTACTCGGCTGCCCTCAATCTCGATAACAATGCTGCTACACTCTCGACAAGCGTTTAATCACTCTTTCTCAATGTGGCGCTCTCTCTCTTCCCGCGCTCTTAGCGGTTCCTCGTTGCGTGGATGCATTCAAAGTTATTTACCCGTTTCTGTGCCGTACATCCACAGCCCACTCCCCCCCCCCTCTCACCGACCACCCGAAATGATGACAGCATAATGCATACCGTTCCTGGTATCAATCGGTATTGCTGTAGACTCCATATTCGGAAAATCGGAAGCGGTGCCAGTCATCAGACTAATTGTGCACAGGTCCCAACTGGCCCTTTGACGGTTCGGAGAATTGAAAGCGGCGCCAGTGTTTAGAGTAATTAATCACATGCGTCAACTCACCCTATGGCGGTTACGGCAAGAAAGAAGTCATTACAGTCACTGCTCCCTTCGCATTAGAACTACGCGCCGCCGCGCCATGACTGTCCACACAAGCTTTCTTCTAAAAGGCCAGAAGGCTGACAAAGGGTGGGAGAGAGCCGGTGTGCCGCCGTGCTCGAGAGGGGGCTTTCAGGGAAGCAACTTGCTTCCAAACCATCCCGCTTTCAGAAAGCATTAGCAAGGTCGCGTCAATATAGACCTTTCCATCGGGACTCTCGGACCGGCGCGCCGGAACCTGTTTTTGTCGTCTGCTAGCGAGCGGGAGAGAGCTCTCCGCGCCACGCCCCCTTCGTTGGGCTGTTTGTTGCGCACAGCCGCCCATACGTTTTGCCGTGCTCGCACGGTGCGCGCGCTGTTTTTCGCTCACTAGAGCGATTTAAAATGTCCTTTAGGAACACCCTATCGACAGGACATTACTGCATTGTTTACGGTTGCACCTACAACCAGGAGAACAGAAATGCTGCACGTAAACATCTGTGCAGCAAGCACAACGTTGCGCAGGAGGAATGCGGCTGCGCACACTGACGTACTCGTGCCAAAATGTCGCAACGCTCATGCTCCCACGTGGTCTGACGCTGATGTCGCCAACACCCCCTGAACCCTAGTCAGTGCCGTTCTTAGCATATGGTACGAATGTCCCAGATTTCTTCTTTCATTCTCTCTCCCTTCTCCATTAGCTTCAACCATGAGAGCTAAACGCGTTTCGCGGTACTACCAAAGCAAGGGGTTTCAGTACGGGCGTTCCTTGTTCTTTCTTTCTTTCTTTTTTTGTTGCTCTTGTCGTTGCTGCTGTACGCACATTCCCGGAACCTTTGTCGTTTGTCGGAGTGAGGCTCTACGCTTATATATATATATATATATATATATATATATATATATATATATATATATATATATATATATATATATATAAGAGATGAGTAGTAGACCCTCGGAATTGGCAGCAAAAATGCGGAAAGCGTTTATTCAACGTTTCAGCCGGAGACCGGCCTTCATCCTGATGATTGATTCCTGATGAAGGCCGGTCTCCGGCTGAAACGTTGAATAAACGCTTTCCGCATTTTTGCTGCCAATTCCGAGGGTCTACTACTCATCTCTGCCTTCACGCCTCCGGCCTATTCACCACCATGACTGCTATATATATATATATATATATATATATATATATATATATATATATATATATATATATATACAACATACGCTCTAAGAAAAGAGCACGTACTACATCGGTAATGTCAGAGTCCTTCAATGCTTTTCTGGTCACGAAACTCCTCCGTAACGCTATGGGGCGATCTTTCTATGTCGCCGCAGCGGCCGCGCGGCGGCGCTACGAGCTCGCGGGGGGCATTGCGGAGAGCTTCGCTGCGTAGGGAGAGCTGGGGGCCTGAGGAATCCGGTAGCATCTGCGTTCAGCCTTCCCCGTTTTTCTCAATTTGTGCCACTGACAACTCTTGTATACGAAGGCGCGGATGGTGTACGTGTGGGATGATGCCCAAAACTTGTGTTCCGGGGTGTCGCTCCGGCTATAGAGGCACGAGTGAAAACGTGTCGTAGTTTGGTTTACCAAGGGACGGTGATGACAGAGATAAGTGGAAACGTGCGATACCGCGACAGGAAGCTGGAGGATTTACCTTCGAATCGGAGCACGTTAGAGTGTGCGAGAAACAGTTTGACTCCACCGACGTTATTCGAACGGACGACTTTGTAGTCAATGGTGAAAATGTGTCGCTGCAACGCGAAAAGGCACGGTTGCGGGGCGGCGCCGTTCCTCGGCTGTTCGAATGATTGCCGGCGTACATGAGCTAGCCGAAACCGCGAATCCCGGTCAGCGAGGATGTTCTCAAACGTGATGTTCTCAAACATCTGCAGTGAAGTTAGCCATCATAGTGAAGTATGGACTCAATGGGCGTTAGTGTTTCCTCAGCTTGAAACGCTTTTGGGTATTTTGCCCCATGTCTCATTTTTCGCGTTCAGAATAAATCGAAAGTGCAACAGACCTCTTGTGAACACGTGTGCTTGTTTTCTCTAAATTAGTAAAACAGGTTTTCGTTTAACTTAATCAAGTCTCCCCTTGCATTCTTCATCAAGAAAATTGTTGCATAACGCCGCGCAAACGTACCCCATCCAAGCAGTCTAAGTAACGCACGTTGTGATTTGTGGAAGTGCCGCCAGCGCAAACATGTAGTACCCGAGCGCCCTTGCGTAGCTGCAATGCAAAGTGCGGCTCACTTTAGCTCGTGCAATGTCCATGTGACATGAAGTTGTCAAATTTACCAGTAGGAAATGAAAAGAACGTGGTTTTCAAACCTTAGAGATCGGTGGGTATTTGCGCAGCACACGGACGTTACTTTGCAAAAGCTTCGTCATTTCCGATTTCAAGTGTTGCCGAAGCTCTGTGAGGTAAGCTAAAGCGGACTGAATAAAGGTTTTATAAACTGTAAACAGGAATGCAAGGTTTTTCTTTTTCGTAATGCGGTCGTGTTAAACTCCCGCCGCGTAGGCGTTCTGATCGTAAATAGCACGATCGGCGCTGGCTGAACTCTCGCTGTGAGACTTAAGTTTGCGAGTTCGTGGGGGTTTGTGAGGCTTGCGAAGTGCCACAAGTCTAAATAAACAACCTGTGCCTGAATAAGTACTCTCTTTCTCCACCGCCTGAGGTGAGGTACCGTACTGGAACGACATATAAAAAGACTGCCGCGTCGGTACGACTGGATCCATCGCAGTCTTGTAATTTTTGAAAAAATACGCGAAAGTAAGTTTTTCAGACGCCGTATGCATCAATTGCATTGTATGGCAGGTGAAGTAATAGTGATAGTTCATTTATAGCGGTTTCGTGCAAGAAAAGATACGGCCGCGAACCGGCGCAGCATTCAGCCGCGCGCAGAGCGGCGCGCGGATGCCCTCGCATTGACCGTGGCGACCCTAGCGGCGACTTCTGTCCCTGTATGAAACTTCGGGCGGAGTTTCGTGACCAGAAAAGTATTGAAGGACTCTGGTAATATCTTTGCGAGACAACAACAATTGTCATCTGCTCTGCTCGATTTTCCTTTTTTGAAAACTTAGTGCCCAGAACATTGCAGACAAAAATGTCATGTCACTTTCCGTTAATTTTCGCTCTGTCATGCTCATGTCATATCATGTATTTCATGTCATGAACATGACTAACCCGTATCGCCTCGCTCTACCTATATCTTTCGTTTGACACCCTTCTTGACCTCCTTCTTTTACATTAATTTTTGCAGAGTCATGTTCATGACATGAGCATATCATGTCACGAACGTGACTATGACCAATATTACATTCTTCGACATGCACCTTTTGTTTGACACCCATATCGATCCCCTTCCAGTGGTCTTATGTTTGCAGAGTCATGCTCATGTCATAGCATGACCTGAGCACATCAAGTCATGTCATGAACGTAACTACGACTATAATTACATTCTTCGACATGCACCTTTTGTTCGACACCCATATCGATCCCCTTCCAATAGTAATATGTTTCCAGAGTCATGCTCATGTCATAGCATGACATGAGAACATGTCTTGTCATGAACGTGACGATAACCAATGTCACATCCTTCGAGATTCACCTTTCGTTTGACACCCATCTCGACCGCCTTCTTATAGTTTCAAGCTTTTCCTTGTATTATGTGTCATTAATAACATGCTTTGCAATATCAGGTCATTCTTTAATCGTGGTTTGGCAATTATCACGGTGCACTCTCATTATCATAACCACTCTAACCTAACTTGTGTGACTTACAAATATTAGTTAGCGATTTTCAATCATTGGTTTCCTGACATGCTCACTTTCATAGTTATAGTCATGAGCATGACTTAAAGCCTGGCTATCATGCTGATTATGCCAGAGTCATGTCCGTGTTAAATTAAGGGTTCGTTTGATATATCGTGTTACGTGATTAGTCATTTATTTCTCAAGGTATGGTTTCTTGCGATAATTTTCCATAATGTCGAACCACCCTCTTTTAGGGACACATTGACTGAAACATTAAGGTTACTCTAATTCAGACATTAAGGCTCTCGCTTTAATGAGTGCCACCATTTTTAGCAAAAGCAACAGTATTTTTATTATGAGGCGAGTCATCTTACAACAGCAACTCAAAGAAAGAAGCGGCGACACGGTTCCCGGTTTCCCAGTTTTACTGCTACCAACCGGCCCCGCTGATCCCGCCTCTGCCAGCGCAATAACTCGCAGAACAATGCCGATGACCACTGTTCTGCTAATCAGTCAGATCCCATATACCCACAAATGAAGCTACCGAACGATTCCGCGATGTTTACAAAGAGCGAAAGCAAGATCTTGCCGAAACACACACAACGAATGCCCGCGCCCGCACGGAGAGCCCGGCGAGCAAAGAGACCAAGATGGCGCCGCCCCTAGACGTCGCTAGCGGCACTTCATGGCGGCGCCCAGGAGGGCTCTATTGGAAAGGTCTATAGACGCGGAGACCTGGCACCCGCCCGCTCCGGAGACGAGCCGAACGAGTATTCTATAGCGCCCAGTGCAGAGCTGTGTACTCTGGCCTAATGACATATGAGCGGTAGAAATTAAGGTATTTTTGACTATTTCCAATTCTGTATCGAGATACAGTTGCATAATGTATCTGTGCCTCAGTAGTGAGCTAATTTACTGTGTATCGATTGTATCGCGATACTTTGCTGGACACGGACGTAGCCAGACTCAATATTTAAAGGATGGGGTATTCAATCGTGCGCGCGCATATATACACAAACTGTCAGTGATCCAAAAAGCCGCGACTCATAAGGCACGCACTTCATAACTTGCACTATTGCCGCCGAGTGATCTACGCACCACTCTTTTTTTTTGTACACGGCTGGTCTGAAGACGCGCGCGCTCGCTCCCCCCTTTCTTGAGAACTGTCAGCGAGTGCGCGTCTCCAGACCGGCCGTGGTTTGTAATCCAACAACTTTTCTTGCATTGAAGGAAGGCTATACGGGGGCGGAGCCTGTGTACGTGCGGTCCGATATGGCGCGCCTTTCTATTTCTGAACATTGGCCAACTCCACCTTACGTCTGAAGGCAGACAAAGGTCATTCAGGAAGGATTAAAGAACCATTTACGGGGTAAGTTTGCCTCAAGCTTCTGCGGCGAGTGGACGGAAGAGGAAGAAAACCGCTCGCCAGAAAAAAGATGCGCTATTCTGTCATTGAGATGTGTGTAAAAGGCGTGGCGGTTTGAATACGCGCGACAACGCAAAATGGCAAAGTATATAAGCGAAAGGAAATATAACTATTTCCTTGGTGCGTGCCGTGTCTTCTTTCAAATAGCCACCGTTAGAAAATGACGAAATGTTTTACTTCTCGCGCAGAAAACAGGGACGCAATTTCTGGACTACATTCGCAGCGGTATAGGATAGGCGTGGTTTGATTCAGTGTATAGCCTTCACTGTATTGCAAATAAAAGTTGTCCGCGAATACAGCAATGATCATGCACGGTGAGAGGCCCTTTAAGCGTTGCTCTCCGCCATGTTGCCGTTTCTTGGTAATCATTTTCACGTACGAACACAACATTCGTGTAAGTCGTCGTATCATGTTCATTGTAGTGTATACGCCTCCTTTGAGCATGCGTTACAATATCAAACGATCGCGACGCCGTTTTTTCTATAGCGTGTCGAGGAGGAACCGCATGCAAGCAAGCTGCCATAATCAGGGAACTCTCACACGCTCGGCACAACGTAGAGCCTACACTGTAAGCAAAAATTAGCCGAGATGGGAGCTTTTACCAGCGTGTCAACCGAAAACACTCTCATGCCCCAACCATTTACTCCGTCATAGCGGAGTGAATTCGGCACATGACATCATTTTACCGCCATTGCTAAGTGACGGAGTATAAAAACGACATGACCTTATTATACTACCCACACGGAGTTTCCGTTCACGTGGTTCCAACCTCCACATGGGAGTTTTTAACAGCCATCTTCGGTTGCGACGCTCTTGCGGCGGTGTGATGTGTGTGTGTATGCGCGCTCGCGCTCGCGCGTCTGTTTAGTGCTTCCGTGTGATGCTCCAGTGCATTGGTTGGTTCGGCGAATCGTCGGTGGGAGTTGTATCTGTGCGTGCTCGCACGTGTGCTTAGTGCGTCCAAGTGAAGCACCACTTCGTTTTTTTAAAGGAGTCTTGAGTGCGCAGTTAGTTTGCAACGGCCGATCAGTGTTCTGTGTAAACGTGTCAAGGCTCTTTCCACTGGTGACCGCTCTGCTCCTCTAGCCAGAAGCCGAATGCCGCGCATCGACCAGACCACCACAGTGATGCGCGAATCGGAAATATTTTGTTATGAGGTGGCTGGGGCACCACCACCCAGCGAGTGTTGACGTGGTTTTAGGCTTCCGAAATTATCAAGACTGTACACTGTAAAAGAAAAATACTCCCAGGTGGGAGTAAAATGCCTGTCCTCTAGCGACCCCCCTATTGGGAGTTTTTTTCTACTCCGGCCCTCCGGAGTAAAGCTTTTACTCCGGCTGGCCGGAGTTATTGCGTGGTGCCTCCGGACTACTTTTTGCTACTTTTCACTCCGGATCGCCGGAGTTATTGCGTGGTGCTTCCGGACTACTTTTCGCTGTTTTTCACTCCGGCGGGCCGGAGTTCTTGCGTGGCGCCTCCGGACTAATTTTCGCTGTTTTTCACTCCGGCTAGCCGGAGTTCTTGCGTGGCGCCTCCGGACTAATTTTCGCTGTATGCTACTCCGACGCGCCGGAGTTTTTACGTGACGCCTCCGGACTAATTATTGCTGTTTTTCACTCCGGCTGACCGGAGTCATTGCGTGGTGCCTCCGGATTACTTTTTATTATTTCAGTCCGGCGGGACAGGAATTCTGCGTGACGCACCAGGAGTACCTCTGTGTATTTTTCTTCCCGCTCCGGCTGGCTAGTCTCTGCATGCCTCTTTTCAGACATTTAAATGGTATTTATTAATCGGCCAGGTTGGAGATGTGTGGTGCATTGCGGGTAATCGTTTTACCCCATCATCAACATAAAACATTGAGAAACAAATGCTGTATAAAAGTTTATTGCATGTTTCGCACAGCGTGCAATCAGGGCACACAAACAAATAAAGCACCAAAAATGGCAAGAAATAGTACAATAATTGCAGTACAATGCAGTAATATGCACAACCATAAGCACTTTTTCACACTGTAGAGTTATTTAGGCTGCAATGAACAAACGGTTTTGCTGGAGTAAAGGAAAGGCAAAATAACGAAACAAGGAACAGAAGATTTCGCACTGAACACAATATTTATATATATAATCTGCAGTAACGTGTCAGAAACACAACGCTAGCTGTTGTCGCCAAAGCTTGAAAAGAGGCAGTGGAACTGTTTACGAAGGATAATGCAGCGAGTCGCCCGCGTATATGCACTGTGGTTTGCATTCCACTGTGTCCAGGCCTGCTGGCGCATATTATCAGCACGCCAACCATGTGTTCTTCGGCCGCAGTACTGTGGTGTGGGCCATTCGAACTAATGTAGCTCTGCACCGCAAACATGGCTCTAATGCAACGTTGCGTTATACTTGTTGAGAATGCAGGCGCGCGCCCTTCCTTTTCCTTTTTATATATATGTTTGCGTTTCTTGAAAACCACGGAAAGACCATTAGCCGGGGCTTTGCCGTTTCTAACAATGCTTCTAAGTACTGCACGACGACTGTCACTCAAACTAGTGAGAGAGGGACACACGGGGGGGAGCTAACAAAGGGATTGTAGAAGCGGGACCGTGAGAACGAACGACAAGAACGACTCGGAGAGCGGACGAGAAGGGACCCAACGACGACCGCTCCGAAGAGATTTGTTTGGTGCATTTGGAATTACGTTTGTTTAAAACTGCAGATGCATGTAAATAAATAACGTGAAAATATCGAAGCGTTTCTTCCACTCAACGAGGATCAAGCAACCATCTACACTGAATAATTAGATCGAACAATACTGTTTACTTGCTATTTCCTCCATCATTCTGCGTGTGCGTTAACATCAATAATAATAATAATAATAATAATAATAATATAGCACAAGTGAAAATACTGACATAAGACAATTTTAACGTTTAATTTGCTCCTGAAGTCCGCTTCTACGCCAACGGCCGCGCCGTAGGCAGTATTTGGCAGAGGAAGCTGGGCCTTGAGGCACGCGACTGATGCGGTTTGTATTGACTGATTGGGCAGGATATAAAGACTGAGTGTACGCCACTATGCTGTACGTCAACCGCGTAGAGCACCAAGATTCAAGACAAGCTCTACACTTTTCAAAGCTATAAAGCGGACAAATTTGTGCAGTAGTGGGAGTGCGCTTGCAACAGCCACTAGGTGCGACACCCGTCGGTTTAGCTCAACAGTGCGAACCTAGGCATTTGAATGTGACATGTGAGTGCAATGTCACCATCTCTAGCACAAACAAGAGGTGAAAAGAACGTAGCAAAAGCACACACCTTTCTGGTTATGCTCCCTCTCTATGCCCTTATTTTGAAGCACTACATTTAAAATCACAAAAGCGGGTCCAACTCGATAAAAGCCCACAGGGCACGCTCAAAGAACTAACTGCTTGATCTAAGTGCTTGCACTGAAGTTGAATAATTTCTATTTGGCAGTGCCAATTTATGCAGTCTTTTTTAGCGTTTACCTCAAGAAAACAAAAACAAAAACTTCTGATTCATATGTTTGGTGAAATATTAACAAGGCCAGTGAAGAAGTTTATTACAAAGGCTCTTTCAGTTAATTTGCCTCAAATTGTAAAAAAAAAAAAGTTCCGCAGGTGCGTTACAAGGATGCAATCATATTAGTATTTACTGTCGTATAGACCATCTCACATATTTTTTTTTCCAATGAACTCAGGCAAATTACTCTTGCTTATTGTTTGCCCTACATTTAGCCTGTGCTTTTAAACGAAAAATATTCATTCGAGAAGTTGAAACCATTCGAACTAGTGTACGGGCAACGTACTTTAATAGTGCATCGGTTTAAAATTTTACGGGATTTAAAAGGGACCTTTGAATATAGTCAAAAGACTTTTGAATATAGTCAGAGAACGGTGCAGGTCTATGGAGGATGCTCCTGTGAACATGTCAGGGAAATATTAATGCACTGCACGCACCAATGAATTCGCAATTTGGTTTTAAACACAGCTGGAAAGCGCCTACTCTTAATTTCAGTTAGTGACGTCACCGGGGCTACGACTACGCCACTTGCTTTTTTCAGTACTTTAAGAGATACACGCCCATTTCCTTCATTTGTTGAATTCAAAACGAACAAATAAAGCATAGCAGATTATCTTCCGCTCTCATGAAATCAGCCAACGCTGTTTCTTTCTTTTTTTCAAGCGAATTAGCCGGCGCCTCCAGTGATGTCATTTGTTGAAAGAAGAGCGGGCGCTTTCCAGCTGTGTTCGAAACGATATCTTGGATTCCCTGGAGTGTTCAGTGTAATAACATTTGGCTCACATGTTCACAGCAGCCTTCACGACTGATCGGCACCTCTTTCTGACTCTACCCAGAAAAAAAAAAGAGAAAAATAATAGAGGGCTTCAAGCTTGCACTAAGCCGCGAAAAGCTCATGCACAGCGAAGCTGAACGGTGACATGCTTATTGCTGTGACGAGGTTGAACTTGACCACGCATTCCAGATCTGCTCCGCGCCGTCGATTTCGTTCTCGCGTAGCGGCAAGCCTTCGATTTTCGGATCGTGGTCTCTTCCTCGCGAGTGCGATTTAGCTTCGGGCTACCCATGGCTGCATGCGTTTGTGCATAGCCTCGCGCCGTGAGAGGACGCATGCTCTCGCGGTGCGAAGCAATGCACAAACGCAGAGCTTCGCGAGACACTGTGCACCAGGCATATCAACGCATACAGGATTTTTCTTTCTCCTGCTTGCGGCCGCCAGCCGCCGTTTTGCCACTTTGGCCATGTGCGCAGGAGAAGAAAGAATCGCGCGTGGGGTAGCGTCGTATGTGTTCGGGAACATCATCATCATCAACTCTGCGCATTCGGCATTGCATAGTTCGCCCGCTCTTTAGGAGACATGAACTAAAGGTGATTATATATATTGTTACGGTTGAAAGAGTTTTGTGGTGGAGGTGCTGGGTACGCTGACCAAGAAGACGGAGTTGCTACCGGGGATCCTACAACGAAGCCGACGCCTCGCTCGACTGCCGCCGCTCGAGATGTCTCATCACGGCAACGACCCGTCAACCCCGTCCTCTCCGGTGCGGTCAACTGGTGTCTGGATGCACACGATGGAGCCACGATCTTTTTCTGGAAAACCTGGTGAGGACGTCGAGCAATGGCTCACACATTACAAGCGTGTGAGCAAGTACAACGGATGGAACCAGTCGGCTCAGTTAGAGAACGTCGTTCTCTTTCTCACGGACACTGCACTGCTGTGGTTTGAGAACCACGAGGACACACTTACGACGTGGGAACGCTTTGTCGCCGACATCACCGAGTGCTTCGGAGATTCCACCGCGAAAAGGAAACAGGCGGAGCAGACGTTACTTCAGCGTGCACAAGTCCCAGGTGAGACCTGCACAAGGTACATAGAGGCGGTCTTGAAGTTGTGTAAAACGGTAAACCCTCTCATGTCTGAAGAAGATAAAGTTGGGCACCTTCTCAAAGGGATCGCTGAAGACGTATACAGCTACCTGATTGGAAAAGAGAGTCTCAGCTCAGTCACCGACCTCATCAAGCACTGCCGAACGTTCGAAACATTGAAGCTGCGCCGTATTACGCCAAAATTCGGGAGATTGGCCAATGTTACCACAGTTGCAAGCATTGACGACACCTCCGGCTATCAGTTTGATCTTGCGACCACTATAAGGCAGATAGTCCGCGAAGAACTCGAACGGCACACCAAAGGAGCAACGGGTGTCGAGCAGCTGTGTCGTCCCGACCATTACCGTGAACCTGAGTTTGCTTTATCCACGCTGTCTGCCATGCCAGGAGTTCCAAGCTATCCTGCTGATCAGCGGCCGCAGCATCGATGTAACTTTCCCGACGAAGTGACGCACGACGAGCGCGGAGCGCTAGGTAGCTGGTACAGCCGAGGTAAGATGGCGTCCAAACGCTAGACAAGAGATCGTCCTCGTCATCTTCCACCCTTGCCTGGCTCATACCTTAAATGCCCGCCTGATGCCGTAGCAATATATATATATATATATATATATATATATATATATATATATATATATATATATATATATATATATATATATATATATATATTTGGTTCTCCGGACAAGGAACGATTTGTTAAAAAAGCTTTGCTGTTTAAAGTGCTGTCGGACCCCTTAAAGAATGTGCGCAAGGTTCGAATATACGACGGGACTGGGCACTTGCGTGCAGTGACATCAGCTCCTTCGAACATATACCAACAAGCAATCGATGATGCACATAGACCGTACGCATCGAGAAGCCGAGAGGGCGTAAAGTGTGGCCACGTCTTATCAATACTCTTGTGGCGTGTCCAGTGCTGTATGTCTTCGCGCATCACAGATCATCCTGTTGTAGCATGTTTGAGAGTGCTGATGACAAGTCTTGGAAACGCTTCGTCACGTGGTACTTTTTCGAATCTCCCAGACCTTTTTAGGAGCCCGAAAATGTAAAGCCACTGAACCTATTACCATGATTTTACATTATCAGGACAATAATTTACATGCTGAAAAATTCCCAATTGAGCAATTTGTTTAACGCAACTGCTTGAAACTTGGGTAACTATAATGTTAATTACCTCAGTTCATTGAAACAATAGCCTTGGATGGACAAGATAACAGTCAACAATACCAATATGGTTGCGTCCTTGAAGTGCACTCGTGAATTTTTATAAACCCTGGCGTAATTGTTAACTGACGCATCCCGCGTGTTACCATGTTTTCGACAACCCCTTTCTGCTTCCTGTCGACAAAGCACGAAGCTAACAAAGCTACCTGCTTCATTTAACAGTTAAAGGGCTGTTCACCCTACTGGAGCTGTTGTAATGAAACTCCTTTTTTAAAACACAACACCGGCTGGCTGTGCGATATATTTTCTGCGCACACATTAAAACATTCAGTAGACCTTTAGCAATAGCGAAATAACAAGCGATATACAGGGCGTCCCACTTACAGGTAATGTATTTTTTAAACTTAATGTTAGTTCTTAAAAATGACGGAGCGTGCTAGCGAGTTGCAATACAAACTCGGCCGTGTTAAGGATCAAGTCTCCTAGTCAGTGTTACGTCAGTGTTACGAGTTCTTTTCATTCTTCATGATCAATTAATTAGAATAAACTAATTACCGAACTCTTTATTTGTTCGCTTCAGCAAGAAATTGTCGATACAACAAATTCATATTTGCGTGCGCTCAATTCCTTCACAATGCCAATGCCCCGAAAGTTGTAGATCAAATAAAAAAAAATCCCCTTAAGCAGCATTGATGGGTATTTTGATATGTACCGTTAAAGAAAGCCCACGAAACGTAAAAGTAACCACGTGACAGCGCCACTAATTCGGCGCAAAAAAAAAAAACTATACATGCGCTTGTACCTGCAGCGCTGTAGCAATCAGACGCACAGTGCGAGTGACGACGAAAGTGCATTATTACGCTCCCTAGTGACTCTGCATAAAGATGTGTTTTTTATTAAATGTGGGAACATGAGAATGTAGGCTGCATAAAGATATTATTCTCTTCGATTCATCGAATGAAGCCCGCGCACGCACGAACACGCATTTTGTGGCCACCGCAAACGCCAAGCATGTCTCGGACAGCGCTGCAGAGACAAGCGGACGTTGTTCCCTGATCGGCTGCCTGGAAGCGCTAATTTAGTGGCGCTATCATCCGGTTATTTTTGCATATCGCGGGCTTTCTTTGACGGCGCATACAAGCAGACCATTTCACATTTCAATTTGATCTACAAGTTTCTCAGCGACAATTTCTTTCTGAAGCGAATAATTAAACAAGTTATCTCATTAGTTTAGGCCAATTTACTGATTTTGGAAAACGAAAAAAAAATCGTAACACTAGGGCACTTGATCCTCAACATGTATGAGTTTCTCGCAAACCACTAAGACGCTCCATCATTTTTGAAAACATGGTTACACTTAGGTGGGACATCCTGTATGTGTCGGGGCAACCAAAAAGAGAAAAATGTATGGTGCTCAGCTCGTCAGACAGAACTATATCTGGCATACTCATGCCACACCAAATACAACAAGGAGATTTAAAGCACGTAACAAAATAACACACTGCAATGAAAGTTCGGCAGCAATAAAGGTATCACAGTACACCTTTGCTTTTGTTTGATTATGACAACGTGCAAATAAAGGGCGACTAGGGTCGTTATCGGCCGCTACACGAGAAAAGCAACTTTGCACTGCTGGCAAGTAGCAGTTTCAGATTAGCTTATACCACGACATAAGCCGCCTTTGATTGCTACATAACCAGCCAAAAGCGAAAATAGACATTTTTCTTCTTACTTAACTTCGCACTTCATGACTGTGTGAGAAACATTCCTGAAACCTTATACAAAGAGTGAAGGGAGACTCATAACAAGGTAAACTACGCCCCAAAGCATTTAAACGGCGAAAGTAAATGTGTTATGCGCGACAAAAGAACAAGAAATGAGCAAGTTGTAATAAGTCAGAGTCGCATATGCATGTCACAGTTCCTAGAATGCGCGAAACTTCCTTACAGAACATGTTGAGGCAAGAGAAATTCTTTTATCAGGATGACACTACAACAGCCATGTCTGCCTTGAAAATAAAAAATAAAAACTTCACAATTTAATCCGAAAACGTACTTAACAGTTGCCGTATGCAACAAGCCGTATTCCCGGAACACACGCGTAGGCCAAGGATCGGGAGCGCGGTCGAGGCTTGCACTTGGATAGAAGAGGGGAGAAGAAAGTCCCAAACCAACTTCTCGACGCAAAATACGTCAGCTGGCTTGGTGGCAGTGCACTTTCCTTCTTTTTCTTTGCAGAGGCCCTCCTGTCGTGTCCGTCTTCTCCTCGGACATACAAAAGAAAGAAGGGCACCGTACCATGAGAAAAAAAAAATAGAATAGACGGAGAGGACTGTAAATTCTTACATTTGTAGGTACACCGATTGTTAGCTATCAGGATGGCAGTAAACGAAAGAAAAATAAAAGCACAGTTCAAGGGAGCAAAGATGAAAACTATTTACTAGGGTAATTAAACAGTCTGAATAAAGCATAACCACACACTTCGCACAGCCGCGGGCTTCGCTCGCATGACGGACATCGCGCTCCCTTTCGCGGCCAGTCAGGTGACTACCGGGTTTTCCCTCGCTTTTTTTGTTTTGCTTTTTTTATTTTTGCATGTGACGACTTCTCCGGCAGCTCCGGGCACTTGCGCTCATGCGCATTGTCACGAACGCACAAACACCTGCGCCCACGAACACTGCTCAACGGGTTTTTCAACGAGGCAGACTGGCCCCCAGACCAAGAAGGCTTCACGCAGGAGAAGAGGGGATGGGGGGGAGAGTGACAGGAAAAAGAATAAATATAAAATAACTAAAAGGGTTTGCCAGAGGTCGCGTACACGGTTCTGAAAAATGCTTAAGTAGCATATCCTGCAGTGTCAGTGAGCCAGAACGGACGACAGGCCGAGAAAAAAAAAAGAAAACGACTATGCAAGATTTTTACATTCTACACGGCCGTGACAAAGCGAAGAGATCGCGGTACAGCCATGGCTGCCTGAACAGCTCGCGGTGCACCAGCCGAGCCCGCAGTGGCGCCAGTGGTATATGCGGTGTCCATTGTTCGCGTCGACCAGCGAGGTTGCTTTGCACGCTCCCATTCCTGAAATGCACTGAGTGGACACAGTCCTCGGTTGGAGCGCAAGTGCTGTCAAGAGCATTCGATGCACAACAGCGTGGAGGGAGGAATCTAGCCGCGAGCACCGGGACAAAAAAGGTCTACGCGAATGTAGCGGCTCGTTAAGTGTGTCAACCTTCGAACCAGCAGAAGAAAAATGCGGTTTTCGACGGGGGGTGGATAGCCGAAGTATATTCTGGAAAGTTCACTTTCCATACAGCCTCCTCTAGCGAGTCTCTCGGCCCTGTTCGTTGCCACAAGAAGTTTGTAAATCTTTTCTGAGCTACCAGCTGACATGACTGTTCTAGGAAAATGTTCGACACTCGCTCCTCTTTTTCGTTTTCCCATGCATTCTTTCCTACAGGAGCGCTAAGATTGACGTCACTGCCATGGCGGTGCTGTTTGGGAGTCACGCATATTTACATGCAGAGGAGATTGTGGCTACATCACGGGACGTCTGGAATGGCCACGACCGCTGTATCGACGACGTTCAACACCTCCCCCCCCCCTCTTGCTTTGCCCGCCTCGTGCCACCCTCTGCCTGGTCACTGCGCTTGCTCAGAAACGTGAATGTCCCTGCAGCTACACTCTGTTTCAGTAGTTCCGTGCAGCGCAGCCAAGGCCATGCCACCATGACCGCAGTAGCGGCTGGAAATAAACGTTGCAGGAAGGCCTACTTACAATTTTTTTTAATCGGTCGACTGATATCTCCACTTCTACATACCCTATCTAAACACGTCACTAGACTAAGCGCATAGATGCATTCTAAAAGGCAATACAAAAAGAATTGTATAGCTCGTTTCGTTACATTTTAAAAAGGCATATCATCGATTTTAGTTGTTATTAGGCCAGTTTACAAGATAGATCCAAATAAATTGCAGGTGATAATATACAATGACGCAGCGTTTATTATACTCATTGTAGAGAAAGATAAATTGATAGATACGTGACATATAACATAAAAACACATTTTAATTTTAATATCTTTATAACGTCGTTATGAATATAGCTACGGCCATAGTTTTGCGAGATAGCACGGATCTCCATGCAGACATTCTACGCGCTAAATCTCACACTCCTACGTGCAAATTTGTAGAAGCTATTCCCATTTATATAGCTTTAAAAACACGTGTTTCAAACAATGGCAATTCGGCCGAATTTCTTACGCCTATATTTTTCTGTAACATACCCGATACTTCTAGTACTACTCAATTCTACATTACCGATATTGTTATTTGTTAAACTGCACCAAACTTTACTTGATTTTGACAAAAATAACGCACGTACTTCAAAAAGTATACTGGCTCACTCACCGACGCAGTCGTTGTGCCTGCTCTCCGTGGCTGACATTCGATCACTCCACAACACCAGCACGACGTAGGTTCCAGCGACGCTTTGCTGCTGTCGGCCACAGTGTCCCTCGGTGCTCATCGCTGCTTGTAACGTTCACAAGATGCACGAAACGATTTCATTTTTTCCTAACGCGGCCGAAGGCCTGCCATTTCGCCTAAGCATCGCATCGGTTCGACTGTGTAGGTAGGACAGGCGCCATGTTAGGTTTGAGAGGCCTTGTCGGGCTGCGACGTCACTCCTCCAGCAGCCAATGAGAGCTGCCGGGCGCGGTCAGGCGGTGGTACCGGAGGATTTGCGGGCAGATACCGGAGGGAAATACGAGCTCCGGTCATTGTTCGCCGGAGGATAATCATGGAAGGCGCCCCGTTTCCCTCCGTGCTTCACGCGCCGGATTGAAAGCGCGGCGAGGCCTCGCACGTACTCCGGCACATCCCGACGCGTCGGGTATATGGTGACGTCACCGGAGGTTAGCGGGAGTATTATCCTGCAAGACCTCCCAGCTGGGCATATTTTCGTTTACAGTGTATGCGGACAAACCAGGATTATCGGAAAGCAAACGTCAAGACTATCGACCGGAAGGAGAAAGGTCCAAAAGCATACCAAATTTACCCAGGTAGATGGAATATTAATAAAATTATGCAAGAAATTCTCCCGGACCACGCCTAGGCTTAGCTGGCTTCAGCAAAAGCTCCTACATGGATGTAAAAAAACTCCCATATAGGTACCCGCAAGAGCTCCGCGGTGGATGTAAACACATATTCCCATAGCTACCCGCAAAAGCTCCTCGATGGATGTAAATATAGCTCCGGTCAACCGAAGTAAATCTTTTACTCCGCATGACCGGAGTATATTAAACTCTTATCACGGAATGCGCTAGAGGACAGGTCCATTTACTCCCATCTCGGCTAATTTTTGTTTACAGTGTATCAGGTACAGTACAGGTCCGTACAAAGTACGTGAACCAGAAATGACCCCAAATTTCTGAGGGACAAAAAGAAAGAAAACTTTATTTCCTCTTGCGCCTGCCTTACTGACCACCGCTACCGCCGGCGAAGGACGCGTCTTCGGCCATGGTGGTGACCTTAGTGTCCGTCTCGGGAGTCGCAGAGACGACGGTCCCGTCCAGGAGCACAGGTGGCGGCCCATCTGCTTGTGCGCGCAGGTTCAGCTCCGGAACGGTGCCGGGAGTGGCTACACGGCGAGCCAAGTCTTCCTGGGGTGGCACCGTGGCCAGGCTGGTCATTTCCCCGAGTGCGGCGACGCCGTGCCCGCCGCGTGGCTCGCTGGCGGCGCGATCGCTGAGCCGGAAGAAAGCTGTGGTGGCGCAGACGGACGCAGCGAACATGAAAAGGCTGAGGAAGATGGCCCTGATCACGCGGTCGTTCGACATGCGCCTGGCGCTGGAGTCATCGCGGCTCGAAGTGTCCTCATTGCTCTCCATGAGGTACGAAGAGGACGAGGCCGTCTCGGTGGCCGTGTCACGCTGCTGCGACGTGGGCAGCGAAGCAGTAGAGTCTTGCCGGCGGTGAAAGATGTCTCGCGTGGTGTGGAAGACGCGGCGCAAGAGGGTGTCCCAGAAAGCAGGCCGTGGAACCAGCATCGAGTGCGAGTCCGCGCGGAGGTGGGCCATCGACCCGCCGGGAGGTGCTGCTTGCACGCGCAGCTCCAGGTCGCCACGGTGCATCTCTGCTTGACTTTGGACAGTGAACCCATGTGTGGGTTCTGATGGCCTACCCATGTCGGCAAAGGCCGCGGTGTGACGTGTCAGCGCAGGCCTTCTTCCGGGCGCCTTGCATGGGTTGCGCGCGTAAGGCGGCGACGGCGTTGGCCTCCAGGACTTTTTGCACCACGACCTTGAAGCAGGCCTGGACGCACGCGGCTCTCGAGCGGGCGTCGCTCGGCTGGGACCCGGTACGCCCAAGCTAAGAGCCCTGGTATCCCAAGAGTCAAAACGGTCCAAGGAGAGCCTCCTCACCGAAGCCGTAGTTGTAACCGGGCTCCTTATCGGACCTGACGAGGCCCTGTTGGGCTGTTGGGGTGGTAGACGCTGCCGTTGGAAGTTTGGCAGCGAGTGAGACTCCCATATCAGCTCTGCAGACGGTGTAAGGGCCCTTCTCGAGGTCCCCGCGACAGAAGGACTCGGTTGCTTGGCGGCCATCGCCGAAGTTCCTGGCGGCGCCGGAATAACGCGCGCTCGGAAGAACGTGTTTCTTCACGCGCATTGATGATGATGATGATCCTTCAAATATGGCGCATACCCACTACGGGGGATTGGCCAAGACCTGGAGTGCTTAACTTTTAGCTGGTATATTGTGCAAATACCACAACATGAATACACAACGGGAATTTTAGATGTCGAAATTCTGTCCACGTTGTTATTGTCTCAATGGCGTCATTTTTTTCATTTTTTTCATTCCGTGCGGCGCCTTATTGAGAAACCTGCAATGATCTAACTCTTTTTCCACGACCGAGTGCTATACGTGATTACTGCGGTACCTTTGTATAACAATTTACGAAAACTGTAGGTAAAATTTCTAAGGAGACACCTGCAACAAGTGAGTCTAATTTAACCGCATGCTTTCGATTTTCCATGGCGTCTGGCAAGACACGCTTTACAGCGGTTTCACCTTTACTATTTATTGATACGTGATTTTGATCCCAGCACTTTTTCTGCATTGTTCGGCTTGTTGTCGCAATCAGCGCATGTTTTAATAGCTGATTTCAGCAAGCTGCCTTGTCTCTTCAGTACCGGAAAGGCCCATTTTCCTTCGTCTGTTTCGAAAGTGAGTGCTCCTTTTTAGCAAATCGCTGTATTTATAGACGTATCATCCCTACCATTTGAATAATAAGCTTTAACAACCGACATGACTGGCGAAGAGTTTTTGCTTGAAACAACTCTTGGAGAACCCCCTTATTGAGTAAGCGCCGTATGTTTTGAGGATCATCATCATCATCAAGCATGCTTCGCACTCGAATGAGGGCATATAGTGGGATGTTTGGTCGCATGACAAAAGGATGTGGCTTCGTCATTCGTAAGCGCTGCAGCGTTTACGAATGACGAAGATGGCGAAGTAGCTTCGGCGCTGCGGGTGTGTTACAAGCCGCCACTTTAGCGTCATCAGCACGTAGCTGGCGAAGGGAATGGCAGCAGGTTAGGCTGTTCCGTACGCAAGCAGAATCAGTGAAGGGTTCAGAGACGTGTCTGGAATATAAGAAGCATATTTTATGTACCGATATTACAGCAAAATTAACTCGAAGAATACAACACCTAAAATCGAATAACATGCACATGATATAACTCGCAATGTTTACAAGTACAGCGAAATTAAAAACAAGTAAAGTCATTAACACATGCAATACCTCAAAGATGACAGTTCGCAAGAATCTAATGTACAGCGACTGACGACGTGAAAGTTCCAAGGTAGAAACAGATAAGGTCATGCGTGAGAGGACCGGGAGTGCTGATGCTCCGACGATCGGAGCGAGTATCATGGAGAGGTCTGGCACGACTGCGATGTCGGCGGAGTTTCAACGCTGATTTCTCCGGGAATCGGATCTTCATGCCGATCTCAAACAGGTGGCACTAACTTGAGGTTGAAGCCCCGGAGACTACGTTTCAGACGGTAGAACGCGTCTCAACCAGAGGCTAAGTTGAGGTGGCCATCCGATACAAAGCTACTGTAAATTTTCTAGAAGGGATACTTCTTGATCGGATTCTATATATTTCATGTTGCTCTAGCAGGGCTGGGTAGAGATACTCAGAAAAGTATTCAGAACAGGCATGTAGAAGTACATGAGTTTGAAGCCTAAAATACAGACACCGAGATACATTTGTCTTTGACGTAATGGGATATTTCGGAGACACTTTTGCAAAATTACGAAAAGAGTATCGCGGTATAGAGATGCAGGAATACAGACGTAAGAATAGAGATATTGTGAGCTCAACATACGACTGGCTCTTCTTCATCTCTGCACACCATCATCACTTCTACATTTTCCCCCATCAACATCGATCATCATCAGCTGCTTGGCCCGCTCTCCATCTTGGTCGCCATAGATCGAGGCTCGATTAGAATAAAAGTAGTTGCTCAATATTTGCTGTCTCAATATTTGTATATTTATTTACTTATTTATTTACTTCGGGAATACTCATGCTCCGCAAGGGCGTTACGCGCAGCCATGTTATTTGAATAATGATGCAGCACCTAGAAACTTGCAAATCAACCATATCGACCGTATTGCTAAGGAAAGCCACAGAAGAGAACATACATTTATTTTTTGGCTAGAAGGTCTGTTTTACTTAGAAGTGCAGTTTTGGTCTGAGCGTGACAATAGAGGTCGAGAAACACCGCTGTTCCTCTGCATACGAGCATATGTTTGTGTTACAACGAACGCCGCCTTCATGGCCGAAACGTCCAGCAGCTTGTCGATATATCTTCTCGCATCATATAGGTACGAAAACAGTCGTGCTATCACGTGAGTCTGTTCTGATCATTCAGAAGGCGAAGTGTCTCCAGAGAGAGAGAGAGTAAACATTTATTGAAACGAAATGAGGGATCTTCCTCGTAGGGCGGAGCCCTTAGTGTCTCCATCTTCGATTCATAAACTCCAGCGACGCGCCTTTGCTTGTATTCGCACAAAAATATGCCTTCACCCCTTGTATATTTCAGCTCACCTCCGACAAAAGAGTAACGACATATCCGTGTCCGGCAAACTATCGTGATACAATCGATACACGCTAAATTATTTCACTGCTGAGATACAGATACATTATGCAACTGCATCTCGATAAAGAAACACAAATACTCAAAAGTTCTACCGCTCATATATCCTTACGGCAGAGTACACAGCCCTGCCCTGGGCGCTATACAATAGACCATTTTCATAAATACGGGACCTGGTGGTGGGCTTTTCTTCAGTTTCGTTTTGCAAGGCATTTTGGGTTCGCGAGCGGCCATCATAAGGGAATCGCTGGAGAGCGGGGGCAAAGCGTGAGTGTGGTGGCAGCTGTTTCCCGTGTGATCCGCCGAAATCTCATCATCTGTATTTGCGAAGCGTGCCTTTCGTGTAATGTGTTCGTGCCTCCCAAGCGCTTCTCCACTACAGTGAGTGGTATTTTGTGCCCATTAACGGGATGGTAGGGCAGAGTGGCTCGGTCGCAGGACGGTGATAAACCTGCAAGTGTGCGTCGTCAACGTCTGCGGCAGCGTGCACCGTCGACACCTGGCAGCACCGCGACGATAATAAGGGTTCGCCGCAATTTTGGCGACATTTGCGTAGCCACATAAACTTTTCGTGCTTCCTAGAAACAAGCAACGTGAGTCGCTACCGTTCTGCTCGTGCACATAAGCATGCTGGCGGTGCTATGCATACTCGGCGACGTTTGTGTTCGTATCGTTTACGGATGCTTTTTTTTTCTCCTGCAGAGAAAATCGAGGAGGCACCCATCCTATTTCGAGGGTCGTCGTTCGCTGCCGCAGCAGGAAAGAAGTGTTTTTCAATAAAGTTCATGGAACATAGTTTGGTTGTTTTTGTTAGTCATTCCCGGGCCCCTCCAAACGCCTAGCCTTTTGGCAAAAAGCTTATATAAACGTGACCGAAGGTAAAAAAGAAAAATCGACGTGAGAATAAAGATGCCGAATAAGGCTTGGCTTAACCTTAGTGACGAATTCTGCAAGGGCATTTGCCGAAAATATCTGCGTAATCGCTTTCAACCTTAATTGTATGCACCGATAAATTCTGTGCTGTTATTCGTGATACTGTTCATGGCTGCGGTCACCGCGTGAAAAATGCAGCGCACCGTTATTTCTTTTTCTGCGTCTGATATTTTCAGTCGCCCTTGGCTCCAGCAGCCTTGGTGAACCTTCAGGCTCGCGCATCGCAATCCGCCGCATGTTGGAAAAAAAAAGAAACAGCTTGTCGCAATGAAACTTTCCTATGTGCAGTGCGTTTATGAATGAGAGCCCATCAGCGTCTGTTCTTACTCATTTATCGTACGGAAATATTTGTTTAAACTAGGTTTTTAAAACTCGAAGATGCACCAGGCAGGGCTTTAGTTCATTCTTGTCCGTAAGAAAAAACTGTTGGCCGGCCTGAGAGGTAATAAAAAACATTGTGACGTGCAGAAAGCTTCAGACATTCCGCCCGTTATAATAATAAACAAGACAAAATCGGTTCACATAGTCTGGGCTAGAAGAGATCGGCTTGAAGTGCCACGCCACTTTGAGTGACAGCGGTCGCCTGTGGACAGAAACTTGGCCAGTAATCTATAAGGCTGTACCCAAGCGAATCAGTTTACATCTCGTTAATCAGAAAGTTATCTTCACGGCCATTACACTATAATAAAAGGGAATACGCGCACCTTTTTCTAACCACGTGTTGTGCGCCACAGCCCCTCTGGTTTCCAATTAAAGTTTTAACCTTTTCACTGTTCTCGTAACGGCATCCTCAACGTTAGCACGTCGGAATGTGGCCCGTTTGGATTATCGTGGAACGGGCTCGAACAATAAGGCACCACAATAACAAGCAGGAGCAATTCAGTATTCAGCCGTGCTGAAATGTCACGCACTCGCGCGTTGACATTCGCCGAGGCTCGCGTCGTCTGCCAGGGCGCCCTCCTCATGGCAGCTGGCTGTAGTTCGCGTGTTTGGCGCTAGAGGCGCCCTTTTACGAAACGGGCAAATTTAAAGAGAGGGAAAAAAAAGTTCTTAAATCTTCTTACGAGCCTGGTGGCGCACATGTTACCGCCCCGTTACAAAGGGGACGCTCATAGCATCCATCCGGTACGAAAAAATATGGACTTTCTGCCATAAGGGGGCAAGGATCTGGGCTATGAATTTCCGGCTTTGGCTATAGTATGATCGATTTGATTGAAGTAGGTTTAAAAGGCACGAGGAAAATTTAAAGAGAGAGAGAGAAAAAAAATTACAGCATATCCACGGAGTGAATGATGATGAGTGGGCGAAGCTCGGGAGGTTCGTCGTAGATCGTGCCGAGTTCGGGATTAATTTAGTTAACGCGCACGCTACGAATCCTCATGGTTCAACTATGCACAAGTGAAATCTCCCACCGGCACTTCATTGCAAGTCAAGATCCAGTGCCTATATATATATTGTAATGATAATGAACTCTGCCGTAGCTTGGGCGCTCGCGCTACATGCACAGGGAAGCAGAGGAAGACAAAGTATAGAATAGAACAGCCGGCCTGCAGCTAAGGCGCTGTGTCTACGTCTCTCTTCTTTACAATGGCGCAGTCGACAGGATACAGACGCTGAGGGCGTCCTCGCGGGTCATCGGCGCAGCAGGTGCTCCAGTCCAGGATTTCGCGACCATGGACCCCGCAACCCTTCTGCCGCCGGAAGCACCTATGGGACCCACGCCCACGCAGGGCCTCCTGTTACTACGGAATGGCGCTCACGCTTCCTGTGGTAACACCCCCTCGCCTAGACCTACGTCGGTACATGAGCCGCACAGGGACGCTGTCCAAGCGTCCTCGGACCTGGACACCGCCGTCGGGAGGACAGAGTCCGCCGTATTTTCCGCGGATGCCTACATCGGGAGCACCGGGGGCACCGTCTTATCTGCAGACACCACGCCTGGTGCTCTAAGCGGCTCCCCGGACAACGCAGCGGAGCACGTGAGTGCCATCGCGCAACTGCGCGACACGCTCACGACGTTCCTTAACGCGTAGCCTGCGCTCTCCGCCGGAACACTTAGCGGCTCCCCCGGACAATGCTGCGCAGTTCTTACGTGTCATCAACATCCTCTCTGAAACGTTCTACTTCATGCCGTCGGGGAGCTCCGGGTCCTCTCGTGCTGCGTTGCCACCACCGGCCGCTTGGACATTACCGGTGTTCCGAGGCTTCCAAGACGACGCCGATCAGTGGATCGAAGCCGTGAACGTTCTCGGTGCCCGGTATGCCTGGCCGGACCACTACAAGCTGCTGGTGGCCATAAACAACATCGATGGTGCGGCCGCAGCATGGCACCGGTACGAGGGAGTCAGGCAACACTCCTGGCAGGAATGGAGCACCAGACTTATCGCCGTTTTTGGACGGATTCGCCTCCACAGTCCTGTAACCAGCGGATCTGACCGGTGCACTACCAAGGAAGCAGCTCAGGAGGAGCGCCACCTCGAGGCTGCAGCTTCGAACTGCAGCTCATCGGCAGATAGCATCACGGCCTGCCCTGACGTGCTGATCGGTCCCAAGATTTGTTTGTCTACACAGATTTCAACACAAGACGCCGCATTCCATCCACGTCCCGCTAACTATGATTACACCGGCCATCCTGGCCAGCTTGCGTGCAAGCCACCTGACGACGACAAGCCATCTGTCATGACTCCCATTGCGCCCCCTGAGCGATGTGCAGACCGCAACCAAGCTTTGTTACTTGGCAGGGGATGTGCCACTGATCGCTGTCAACTTGATGCCACCAAACAGGCGTGCCAAGAAAACGCGGAGCCGCGTCTAAGGCCGTCGAGGCAGTCATTGGCCGAGTGTGCTCGCGTTCCCCATTTGCCCTGCGAAGTCCTTCCACAAGATGACAAGGTCTCGACTCAGGATGAGGGCACCTCTAAGGACCAGCCGCTACAGCTGCAGTCGATCGATGGCTGGAAGGCGGAACTCAAACCTCACAATTTGGACGCCGCTGCTTCAGACAGCTCCTTGTCAAGACCTATAGAGCGCAGCTTTCCATTGACCCTGGCAGAGACAACGCTGTCGAAATGGAAGTTACCTCGCTCTGCAACGCGGGAGCTCGTCCATTTGTCGCGGACACTTACGAGAAGACCACACGTCACAGAGAGTATGCGACATCTGAAGGTCAATGGTCGAAAGCACGCTCCTTTGTCCATGTCCGATCTGTGGCGGAGGAGCAATAGGCAAAAAAAGCTCCCCCTACATCGCATGCGATACCGCCTGCCAGAGACATGCCTGGCAGCCTGTCCTGTGAAGCCACAACGTGGCCGAGACCATCGACAGCCATGGCAAAGCAAGTACCGCTCATTGAATATGTCCTTGGTGGTCCTGCAAGGGAAGTTGCAGCATTACCAACACCAGCAACGACCTACGCGGCACAGCCAGTGCCGGCCCCCGGAGGACTCCTTCAATGTTCTCCGGGGCAGACCACGGCGAGGCCGTGACCGTCCACAGCGGCACAGCCAGTGCCGCCCGCCGGAAAAACACCTCATATCTGCCTAAGCTCGCAGCGTGGCCGAGTGTAATGATAATGAACTCTGCCGTAGCTTGGGCGCTCGCGCTACATGCACAGGGAAGCAGAGGAAGACAAAGTAGAGAATAGAACAGCCGGCCTGCAGCTAAGGCGCTGTGTCTACGTCTCTCTTCTTTGCAATATATATATATATATATATATATATATATATATATATATATATATATATATATATATATACATATATATATATATATATATATATATATATATATATATGGGTTGCCGGTGAAAGCTTCTCCAACGCGAGCAGTCGGTATTTCTCAACCAAGAAACTCGCTAGGAGACGCTGCCTGCGCCAACGTTGTCTCTCGCGGGTGAGGGTGCGTTCTCCTTTGCGAGCTGGTAGCGTTCCTCTAAGAAGGAGCATTTCCATACCCAACGCGCGCCTTTCGCTCTCTCTCTGTCTCTCTCTCTCTCTCACAAGACAGCTGAGGCACGCGCCGGGAGGCACGCGCCGGGAGAGATAGGGAGAGGCACGCGCCGGGAAGCACGCGCCGAGGGCGAGCGCGTGCCTCCCGGCACGCAGGTTACGCCTGACGACTGACTCCTGACGCGTGACAAGGTTAGACTAAGAGGAGCTTCGCCCCTAAAAGAAAAGTTCTTAAAGCTTCTTACGGGCCTGGTGGCGCACATGTCAACGCCCCGTTATAAAGGGGACGCTCATAGCATCCATCCATCCTTCCATACGGTCTATACTCTTTTGGCTGGTCTCCGGAGCGGACAGCTGCCAGCTCACCGCGTCTTTGTTGACGTGACCTTGCTAAAGCTTTCTAAAAGCGGGCTAGTTTGGAAGCAAGTTGCTTCCCCGAAAGCCCCCTCTCGGACACGGCGGCACACCGGCTCTCTCCCACCCTTTGTCAGCCTTCTGGCCTTTTAGAACAAAGCTTGTGTGGACAGTGATGGCGCGGCGGCGCGTGGTTCTAATGCGAAGGGAGCAGTGACTGTAATGACTTCTTTCTTGCCGTAACCGCCATAGGGCCAGTTGAGGCCTGTGTCTAATTACTCTAAAGACCGGCACCGCTTTCAACTCGCCGAACCGTCAAAGGGTCAGTTGACACCTGTGCACAATTAGACTGATGACTGGCACCGCTTCCGATTCCCTGAATATGGAGTCTACGGCAATACCGATTGATACCAGGAACGGTATGCATTATGCTGTCATCACTTCGGGTGGTCGGTGAGAGGGGGGGGGGCTGTGGATGTACGGCACAGAAACGGGTAAATAACTTTGAAAGCATCCACGCATAGAGGAAGCGCTAAGAGCGCGGGAGGAGAGAGAGCGTCACATTGACAAAGAGTGATAAAACGCTTGTCGAGAGTGTAGCAGCATTGTTATCGAGATTAAGTGCAGCCCAGTCAGCAGTGACCTATATTATAGTCCAGGGTTCGACGGAACACCGTCTGGCATTCCATATGCTCCTGGCGTAAGTGAAACCATTGCGAGAATCTTCAAAAGCTATGACGTGCAAGTCGCACACGTGCCCTCGCACAAATTAAGAAGCCAACTGGTCCGCGTTAAAGATCCTTTGGAACGTGAACGCTACCCTGGAGTTGTATATAAGATACCTTGTCAAGACTGCCGCGCATCATACATAGGAGAAACAGGCAATTTCAAGCGACGTATCAAGCAGCACCAGAATGACGTAGCTAAAGGACATGCTGCCGCCAACGCATTAGCTGAACATAATCTGAACACGGGTCACAACATTGACTGGAATTCAGCGACTGTCATCGGTACCGAAAAATCACTGTCATCCCGCCTTCTTTTGGAATCATTGTTAATCCAGTCGACGCATCACACACTTAATCGGACACGTGGAAATCTACCCGATACTTACACCAGATCATTGCGCCATCTACTACGCATATAAAGGCACGGCCCAATTTTCTCACGCTTATATGTGAACAAGAGACCCGTAGTGGTCTCGAAACGTCATAAATTCTTTTTAGTTGCAACTTTGGCGAGTGTTTGTTTATTCGCAAGAAGTGACCTATATTAATTGGTAAGCGGATTGGCTGAGAAAATGTTGAGGCGGACCAGCAGTGGTCCCCTCCGCTTGGCTTTGTTTACCGCAATGTACTAAAGACTGTGTATACCCGGGATCCTTCATTCTAGGCTGTAATCACTGAGCTCATAAATCAGCGAGATTCCGTACGATCCAACTGTAATCTGGGCCGTAACCACTCGGTGGTCGAACAGTGAGACGCGGTTCGTCGTATGTAGCAACAGTGCTTTAGGCTCTACCTTAAGAAAGTTAAGTAGAACAGTAAGACGCTGTTAATGTTTGTGTCGTGAGTGTACTTCGGCAAGTTCCGTCAATATCACTCCCGTAAATATTTCGCTGCAATATATCATCAAGATTCATTACCTCCAACCTGCCTCCTGCTTCATCGACGCTGATTGTCTATCTCCGTGACGGGCCACGATCCACATCAAGAACACAGCGAACAAACCAGAACTGTACCTCTAAGATACTATCGCGATACTGTT
Organism: Hyalomma asiaticum; assembly: GCA_013339685.2. Classification (NCBI taxonomy): domain Eukaryota; kingdom Metazoa; phylum Arthropoda; class Arachnida; order Ixodida; family Ixodidae; genus Hyalomma; species Hyalomma asiaticum. Next base: position 220,486 of record CM023481.1, on the reverse strand, counting down.
GTATCGCAATACTGCCCAGCCCTGTGGTAAAGCGACTACTGCCGACTGATTGACTCCCATGGCGGTCCTCCGCCCTTACACATTGGTCCCGAGATCGACCTGTAGGTGGGAGCACCATCAACGCGTTAGTGTGGAGAGCTGGCTGGCGGCTCGTTTTGAAATGTACACAAAGACGCAACGTTTTGAAAGGTTTGAGGCAATTGTTAGCTACGTGGAAGCGTTGGCCGTAGTCAAATGGTTATGTAGATGTGTTCCAATGTCACGTTAGTGCTTCAAGCAGGAAGAAAGATCCCATTACATGTGAAAGAAGCGTAATCTCCCATTCCGCGGGTCACTGGCATCATCCAGCCTCACTAGTCTGACTTCACCGGCGCTTCCGTGTTTTTTTTTTTGTTTGGCTATATTTAACTTGGTGTTTCGTGTGCAATGAAGGCAGTAGTGTTGCATGAGTAGAATACGTATCTCAGTATTCAGTTGTCGCCGCTCGTGTTTCACAATGAGCTGTAGAAATAAAAAAGGCCGTTACTGTGCATTCAGTTCAAGCAGCAGCTTGTGTACCGTACGCGAGTTCCAAATAATTTGGGGAGTAAATGCAGACGTTCTTCAAGCAAAAAAGAAAAAAATAAAGACCATGCTGGTCAGTTTGAAGTTTAACGTGGTTTTGCTAGGGTTTACGTGGCCTTGCTAGGTCTTGCTGGTTTTGCAGGGTCTCACTTTATTTAGTCTTAGCTCACTCGGGCTTCCCTCAATTAGATGTAACTTAATTAGGCTTGTCTTAAAGAAGCCTGTCATTTCAACAATACTTGGCCAAATTAGCATAATTGTTTTAATTTAAGCTTGGACTGTTTTATAGAGGCCCGTCGATTCAATCACACTGGTTTAAATTAGGTTAATTAGATTAATTTACGCTTGCCATAATTCGTATCAGCTTAAAGGGGCACTGACACTAAAATTTCGCTACTGAGATAGCCTTCGGGACGGTTTTCGTGGACGTGCACATGTCATCGATCAAATATTAACAGCGAACACAGCTCTGAAAGTAATTTAAATAAATACTGAAGTTTACATGCGCAATCGAGCGCTAGACGCCGTACCTCGCGATCTTTTTCTTTATGCAATACTTGCATAGCTTTCACTGTTTGCACCTGATGCGTGAAAAGGGCTAGCACCACCAAGGCCGCTGGATTATACATCGACAATTACCAACTCCAGAAAAAGTGGTTCATCTGGCAACATTGCTCAGATAAACAAAGATGGCGTCTACATTCAGGGTCACGGCCGCGCTTTCCTTTAGCGCTGTGCTAAAGTTTCTTGATTGCGGGGTCGAATCACGATGCTTCGTCGAAGGCGAAAGGGTTCTTGCTGCCGAACATCTCATATTAATCGTCCTGAAGGATTTGAGCGGCGAAACAGCGGAAATAATTGCGCTGTGCGTTCAACCGTCGCACTTGTTCTGAGACCCGCATCAGATTTTTTTTAAGGATGAAGAGCCTTTCCAGCGAGCCTGAAGTTAAAGAAGGCACGCGGTCATGCGTAGCAGGCCTCTCAGAAAGATTGAAGCACTTGTGGGCGGCGTTGCTCCATTCAGTACAAATGCGTCACTTATATAAACGTGTTAAAAGAGTGCGGTTCTCTACGCGCAGTGCCGGAAAACAAACTTAGAGGCGGTGTGAACAGGTCCAGGGTTCAAAAGTTGTTGTTTTGTGGGGTCTTACGTCCCAAAACCAGTTCTGATTATGAGAGACGCCGTAGTGGAGGGCTCGGGAAATTTCGACCACCTGAGGTTCTTTAACGTGCACTGACATCGCACAGCACACGGGCCTCAACATTTCGCCTCCACCGAAATAAAGCCGCCGCGGCCGGGCTTCGATCCCGCGACCCTCGGATCAGCAGCCGAGTACCATAGCCACTAGACCACCGTTGCGGGGCGGGTGATAGGAGGAAGTGGGCGCGGAAATCGCGCCACAAGAGCAAGGAAAATATTTTTTTTTCCGCGACCTCCGGACTTCGCCTAGCCATACAGAGGTTGGACAGTCGGTATAAGCGTTCTGCTGTTCGTTGTAAAAAAGAAAGTCGTGCGTACCTCCTGTGGGCAATGTGCCTCAGCGGGTAGGTCCTCGGCACCATCGCGCTGGGGGCCCACGCTTTCCAGGACGGCGGCGTGTAAATGCAGACACAGTACGCGGGCGGCGTGTCGGCTTGCTTTATATACGGTCGACCTGGGACCTTTGCGCAGATAGTGAGGCCTTCGACACTCTGTCCAGCCCACGTGTGTCTCGCGTTGTCACAGCGTCGCAAACGGAACAACGTGGTAGGAGAATTCGGGCCAATCGGTAGGCGACCGGGAAATTAAACAGTGCGGCGGTAAATCAGCGACTTCCCACAGCGCGTGACGTCTGTTGTCGCATTCTACACTGTAGATACCAAAAATGCATAGTAAAAACCACAAGAGTAACTTGGTGGATTCTCCTGCTGTATAATTATAGTGCGGTTGCATTGCGGATGAATCTGGGATTCGCGGCGCACAGTATATGCCGAAATAGGGGACGATTTAAGATTATGTCGGGGGCAGCACCGACTGTTTGATAAACACAGACACGCAATAGTGGCGACATCGCGGAATGATATACAGGAAAAAAGGAGACACCACAACTGAGATAAGACTCGAGAGACGTTAGATTGTATACTTCCAAGCTGCGGGAGATGCCCGCGATCTTTCTTTTATTCAGTGAATTCATCGTCCTATCCAGATGGTGGCGCTCTCGCCGACTACCCATGTGATCTCAAAAGCAGAAACGCGTACCTCGTCGATGATCTCCTGCGCCCTGCGAGAGAGCTCGTCGATGTCGATCTCAGGCATCTGGACAAACGTGGACTCAGACAGGATCCGTAGGGCATCGTCGTACGCACTGCGCACTTCTTGCCTCGCTTCCTCGGCCATCTTCTTGGTGCTCAGCATCAGATCCTGATATTGCTCCACATGCTCTTCGGGCGAAACGCCCGAAGAGCGTGTGGAGCATACAATGTGCAGCGCTGACGACCCCCACGAATGTACGCTACCGCGGAACAGTAGTGGGAAATGCCACAAAGCAACGATGATATCAATTTGAGAAATTCGTAACAAAGTGTTTATTATTTTTAATGCTCTGGAGATTGCATCTACGAAGAGCGGTCGCATCCAGAAGACATTACGAAATGCAGAAACAAATTTTATTATGTGGGGTTTAACGTCCCAAAACCAGCTCTGGTTATGAGAGACGCCGTAGTGGAGGGCTCCGGAAATTTAGACCACCTGGGGTTCAAACTGTGCACTGACATCGCACAGCACACGGGCCTCAACAATTCGCCTCCATCGAAATGCAGCCGCCGCAGCCTGGGATTCGATCCCGCGACTCTCGGATCAGCAGCCGAGTACCATAGCCGCTAGACCACCGTGGCGGGGCTGCGGAAAGAAACCAACAAATAAGTAATCACCCGCTTCTTCAACCCAGTAAACAAGGTGTGTGTGAGTTTGCCTTGGAATAGGTTGAATGGAAGAATTTTACCTACGTATAGAATAGGCTATGATGATATGTGCCTGCTGCTTTCGCCTGCTGCTGCAGTCTTGGATTTTAAGCGGTCGTGTTTTGTTTTTCTTTCCCCTTCTCCTTTTTTACCCCGCCACGGTGGTCTAGCGACTATGGCACCACTAGGCTGCTGATTTGAAGTTCGCGGGATCGGATCCCGGCCGCGGCGGCTGCGTTTCGATGTAGGTGACATGTTGTGTGAGGCCCGCGTACTGTGTGATGTCAGTGCACGTTGAAGAACCACATATGGTCGAACTTACCGGAGCCCTCCTCAATATGGCGTCTCTGATAACCACATCGTAGCTTCCGGACGTAAAACCGTAAAACTCAATCAATAGTCCTTTTTTTAATATTGCTGGTCGTGTGGGTGAAATGCTATGGTCAATTCCTTTCTACACTCGCTTGTGCCCCTCTAGCAAAAATGACTTACGGTAGATAACTTTCGTAAGAGAATAGCCAATAAACAATCACGATGCTGGTCATACCATTAGCAAAGCTAGCTAACGAATGAGAAAAAGCAGCTGCGAAAGAAAACGTTTATGAATTTGGTCTATTGTCCGCCAATGCGCCACATTTCTTGAGTTAAAGCATCTTTCGTTCTCTACTCACCACCAGAATAACATAATCAGGATTATCACCTGCTTGTTTATATTTGGTTGTTATATCTACGCGTGGGGAGATCACGCACCGCGCACACGATTAAGCGAAGCAACGCAGTGATACAGCAAAGAAACCAGCGCTACTATTTACACGAGGCCTACAGAGGTGACATTGAAGGAGACACTCAAAGGCAATGTATCCATTCAGTTTCATGTTTGCGTCGAGTGTGTAATAATTCGTTATTTTGTTAGCTAAAGTGTAGCTACTACTTCTTTTAACTATTGTATAAATGTCTACTTTGATTATCTATTGTATTTTAAGTGTTCGATTGCATTTATTTTTATGAATGTCCACTGCACTGCCATGTAATAGGGAGTCGGGACCCTTTTCAAGCCACCTGTGTGGCTTTTAGTCCCGTCCCCTCCTTTTTTGACAAAGGAAAATAAAGACTCATTCATTCATTCATTCATTCATTCATTCATTCATTCAATAACAATAAACAGGCAGTTTTCTGCAGATTTCTTTCCGACTTTTCCAAGAAATTTATGCCGTTGAAGAAATCTAACTTCACCGGAGTACAAACCCGACAGTGTCCTTAACTTCAACCGAAAGGCAAGCAAACTGGTGGGAATTCAAGGTTCACACGGAAAGGACAGGATTGAACATCGATAGATTACGACGGACCACAAAAGAGAAAGAAGGGAAAATCCAAGCATAATTTACGTTATTGTGCCGTCATGCCAGCTGTGTGCCGGGTTTACAGTTTGTCCATAGTGCTACTTCCTTGGGTGAATGAGGATGTTACCCTACGAAAAAGATATCGCTATGCCAAACCACGTGTTTTTTGCCACTGATGCGAACTCTCTGCGTTGCATAGGTGTTTAACAATAATAACATCTGCTGTAATAATGAATACGAGGGAATAATGAAAACTATCATAAAGCACACCAGGAGTAGCTACGCCGAAGAGAATACAAAATGCTAAAGAGACGTAAAAATGCTTCTCCAAAGTAACAGGCCTTGTGTGGAGAAGCCTGCTTTCATTCTTTGGTTTGATACAGCGTTTTATGCGTATGTAGGTTTAGTGGTGAACTACGTGAACACTGGGCATCGAATTTGGGTTATCTTCGTCTCATAGCGCCTTACAAACAACGACAGCGTAATGCCGGCAGTAGTGCGAATGCCTAAGGCGCAGCTCACACAACGCACATGCCTGCAAGTGCCCTTTGCAGCGAGTGTCGCGAAACGTTCCCGTGTGACAGCGTGCAAATGACAATTGCATCGAAGTGCAGTCTCTCAAGATGCACTCAAGTTGTCTCGTGTGACAAAGGTGTTACATAGACATGGAATATATGAAAGTGAGAAACAATAAACGTGCTTCCAAATAGCTTTCATTTTTAATACAGCCGATGAAGAACTTGTCTTGTAAAAAAAATCGTAAACAAAGCAAGAATTCAAAAATAAACAAATTCGATAAGGAGCAATATGCTCGGAAATAATTTTTTAGCAAATTTTGAGATAAACTAATTGTTTGAGAATTAGTAGGCATTGTCTATATAAAGAATTAGAATCTTAGATCGAGGGTTTCTTGAGTTATAAACAAATACATTATACATAGTGGAATATTGGAGTATATGATGGGTTTTCGTTAACATATTTTTTTCAGAAGAAAAACATTAACAAAAGGCATAAATTCATATACGTAAATACAAGTCTTGAATGCACATCGCAAAGGTACAGATTCGAAAATAAGCAGCATTTGAAAAAACGTAATTAATTGAAAGAAAGACACATATAGCTTATCCAAGCTTATCTATCACGGGAGCGGCTTCAATGCCGCGTCACCATCACTGAAAGAACCAGAGAAAACGCGTCTAAGCCACGCAAGGAACAAGTAGACCTACCCTGTTCTCTTTTTTTTTTCTTTTGAGCGCGCGTGCGGTTTGGGATGTCCAAGGCACTGCGCCTCGCCGCTCGGTGACGTGCGCTTCAACTCCTCCAGCCTTTGATCACGCGTATTCTTTATAGACTTCAGTACGCGTGGTAGCGACAGAGTTAACCAGTGGGCTATACATAGTTGGGAGACGTCTCACTCATGTTTCCTAGGCGTTGCTTCTGCTGTTGCACGTGCTTCTTTGGTTAGGGGCACAGACTCCTGGAGTTGTGGCCCTCAACATGGCTCTTACAGAAAGGACCAGCCTCACTGTCCGAGCGGATTCCACCGCGATGAAACCGGCGTTACTTTTTTTTGTCGATGTACCTGTAGTGACGCCTCTCACAGCCATGGATGAAGAATCACGATCACACTCGGCGCTTTTGGCGATCGATCAGACCGGCCGTGGGAATTCTAGCAAGTGTCTGTGACGTATAGATACGCACGTATTACGTGCGTACCAGCCGTGGTATCATGTCATTTGTAATGTATACGGCTCCTTTGAGCATGCATTACAATACGAAACGATCGCGACGTTTTCTCCATAGCGTGTCGACACTGCCGAGGAGGAATCGCATGCACGCAAGCTGCCATATCCAGCGAACTCTCTCGCGCTCGGCACAACGTAGATTCCATCAGGTACAGTACTGCTGCGTACGAAATACGTGAACGAGTATTCATCTGAAAATATGGGAGATATAAGAACATTTCTAAGAGGGACAAAAAGAAAGCAATCTTTATTTGCTCTTGTGCCTGCCTTACTGACCACCGGTAGCGCCAGCGAAGGACGCGTCTTCGGCTTCGGCCATGGTGCTGACATTGGGGGCCGTCTGGGGAGTCGCAGAGACGACGTCCCCGTCCAGGAGCTCAGGTGGCGGCCGATCTACTTGCGGGCGCAGGTTCAGCTCGGGAACAGCGCCGGGAGGGGCCACATGGCGAGCCAAGTCTTCCTGGGGTGGCACCGTGGCCAGGCTGGTGATGGCCTCGAGTGCTGCGACGCCGTGCCCGCCGCGTGGCTCACTGGTGGCGCGATCGCTGAGCCGGAAGAAAGCTGTGGTGCCGATCACTGACGCAGCGAACATGAACAGGCTGAGGAAGACGGCCCTCATCACACGGTCGTTCGACATGCGCCTGGCGCTGGAGTCGTCGCGGCTCGAAGTAGTCCTCACTGCTCTCCATGAGGTACGAAGACGAGGCCGTCTCAGTGGCCGTGTCACGCTGCTGCGAAGTGGACAGCGAAGCGATGGAGTCTTGCCGGCGGTGAAAGATGTCCCGCGTGGTGTCCAAGACGCGGCGCATGAGGGTGTTCCAGAATGCAGGCCGTGGAACCAGCATTGAGTGCGAGTCGGCGCGGAGGTGGGCCATCGACCCGCCGGGATGTGCTGCTTCCTCGCGCAGCTCCAGGTCGCCATGGTGCATCTCTGCTTGACGTTGGACAGTGAACCCATGTGCGTGTTCTGATGGCCTACCCATGTCGGCAAAGGCCGCGGTGTGACGTGCCAGCGCCGGCCTTCTTCCAGGCGCCTTGCATGGGTAACGCGCGTGAGGCGCCGGCGCTGTTGGCCGCCAGGACGTTTTCGACGACGACTTCGAAGCCTGCGCAGACGCACGCGTCTCTCGAGCGGGCGTCGCTCGGCTATGGCCCGGTACGCCCAAGCTAAGAGCCCTGGTCTCCCAAGAGTGAAAACGTTCCAAGGAGAACCTCCTCACCGATGCCGTAGTTGGATCCGGGCTCCTTATCGGACCTGAGGAGGCCCTGTTCGGCGTTTGGGGTGACAGACGCTGCAGTTGGAAGTTTGGCAGCGAGTGGGACTCTCGTTTCAGCTCTGGAGGCGGTGTAAGGGCCCTTCGCGAGGTCCCCGCGTACAGAGGGACTCGGTCGCTTGGCGGCCATTTTCAAGGTGTCTGACGGCGCCGCAATAGCACGCGCTCGAAAGAACGTGTTTATTCACGCGCATTGCGACAGAGCACTTCATTTTTTTTCAAGCCGGGCGCGGCTTAATTGAGATACCTGTAATCATTGAACTTTTTTTTTCACGAGGGAGTGGTGTATGTGACTAATGTGGCATTGTTGCATAATATTTATTAAAGGTAGGTAACATTTGCAAGGAGACACCTGCTAAAAATGAGTTTAATTTGGCGTCTGCCAAGACAAGCCTTCCAGCGGTTTCACCTTTAATATTTATTGATACGTGGTTTTCATCCCAGCACTTATTCCGCTTTGGTCGGCTTGCTGTCGCAATCACCACCTGTTTTGATAGCTGATTTCAGCAAGCTGCCTTGTCTCTTCAGTGCCGCAAAAGGCTCGCCTTCCTTTCTCTGTTGCGTAACATAGCGCTCGATTTTTTGCAAATCTCTAAAGTTATAGAGATATCATCCCAACCATCTGAACAATAAGCTTTAACAACCGACACGACTGGCCAAGAGCTTTTACTTGAAAAAACTCATTTCGTGAGTAAGCGCCGTATCTCTTAAGTATCATCATCATCATCATTATTATTGTTATCATCATCATCATCACTACATGCTTCGCACTCGAATGAGGGCATGTAGTGGGATGTTAGGTCGTATGACAAAAGCATGGAGCTATGCACCAGCGCTTACGAATGACGAAGGTAGCAAAGGAGCTCCGGCGCTGCGGGCGTGTTATAAGCCGCCACTTGAGCGTCATTGGCGCGAAGCTGGCGAAGGGAATGACAGCAGGTTAGGCTGTTTCGTACGCAAGCAGAATCAGTGAAGGGTTCAAAGACGTGCTTGGAAAATAACGAAATTTAATGTGCCGTTATACTGCAAAATTAACTCGAACAACGCAACACCTAAAAACAAATAACACGTGGATGCACGGCACAAAAACGGGTAAACAACTCTGAAAGCATCCAGGCAGCGAGAAATTGCTAAGAGCGCGGGAGGAGGGCGAGAGCAATATTGAGAAAGAGTAAGAAAACGCCTGTCGAGAGTGTATAGAAAGAATGCCGTCGAGATTAACCGCAGCCCAGTAAGGAGTGGCTTATATTACCTGGTAAACGGACTGGCTAAAAAAATCTTGAGGCGGACCAGCAGTGGTCCCCTCCCCTTTTCTTTGTTTACTGCAACGTTTTAAAGACCGTGTAGGACCCAGGATCTTTTAGTCTAGACTGTAATCACTGAGCTGATAGATGAGCAAGACTCCGTACGATGGAACCTTAGTCTGGGTCGGAACCACTTGTTGGTCGAACAGTGATAAGCGGTTCGTCGTATGTAGTAACAGTGCTCTAGGCTCTAACGTAAGACAGTAGAAGAGTAAGACGCTGTTAATGTTTGTGTCGTCAGTGTGCTTCGGCAAGCTCCGTCAATATCAATCCTGTAAATATTTCGCTGCCATATATCATCAAGTTTCATGACCTCCAACCTGCCTCCTGCTTCATCGACGCTGATTGTCTATCTCCGTGACGGGCCACGATCCACATCAAGAACACAGCGAACCAACCAGAACTGTACCTCTAAGATACTATCGCGATACTGTTGTATCGCAATACTGTCCAGCCCTGTGGTAAAGCGACTACTGACTGACTCGCATGGCGATCCTCTGCCCTTACACATTGGTCCCGAGATCGACCTGTAGGTGGGAGCACCATCAACGCGTTAGTGTGGTTAGCTGCCGGCGGCTCGTTTTGAAATGTACACAAAGAGGCAACGTTTTGAAAGGTTTGAGGCAATTGTTAGCTACGTGGAAGCGTTGGCCGTAGTGAAATGGTTATGTATAGACGTGTTCCAGTGTCACGTTAGTGCTTCAAGCAGGAAGAAAGGTCCCATTATACGTGAAAGAAGCGTTATCTCCCATTCCGCGGGTCACTGGCATCATCCAGCTTCACAGTCTGACTTCATCGGCGTTTCCGTGTTTTTGTTTTTGTTTGGCCATGTTTAACTTGTGTTTCGTGCGCAATAAAGGCAGTAGCGTTGCATGAGTAGAATACGTAGTTCAGTATTGAGTTGTCGCAGCTCGTTTTTCACAATCGGCTGTAGAAATAAAAAAGGCCGTTACTGCGCATTCAGTTCAAGCAGCAGCTTGTGTACGGTAAGCGAGTTCCAAATAATTTGGGGAGCAAATGCAGACGTTCTTCAAGCAAAAAATTCAAAATAAGGACCATGCTGGTCGAATTGAAGTTTAACGTTGTTTTGCTAGGGTTTACATGGTCTTGCTAGGCCTTGCTGGTTTCGCAAGGTCTCACTTTATCTAGTCTTAGCTCACTGGGGCTCGCCTCAATTAGTTCTAACTTAATTAGTGTTGTCTGAATGAGGCCTGTCATTTCAACGAGACTTGGCCGAATTAGGCTAATTGGTTTAATTTAAGCTTGGATTGTTTTATAGAGGCCCGTCGATTCAATCACACTGGTCTAAATTAGGTTAATTAGATTAATTTACGCTTGCCCTAATTCTTATCAGCTTAAATGGGCACTGACACTAATATTTTCCTGCTGAGGTAGCCTTCGGGACAGGTTTTCGTGGATGTGCACATGTCATTGATCAAATATTAACAGCGAACACAGCTCTGAATGTAATTTAAGTAAGTACTGAAGTTTGCATGCGCAATCGAGCGCTAGACGCCGTACCTCGCACTCATTTTCTTTATGGAATACTCGCATAGCCTTCACTGCATTGCACCTGATGCATGAAACGGACTCGTACCACCAAGGTCGCTGGATTATACTTGGACAATAGACCTTTTCCTGTTTGTCAACAGTATGACGTCACGCAGAGCATCGCCATATATATCGTGGCGGACCATTTTCGCAGTGGTTGGCAAAAAGCTCCGGTGGTTCCAGCAATTCGTTCGGGCTTTGCACGCGATGGTGCTGTACCTTCCCGACATTCCGCGTTAGCGCTTTGTCGAAAGCTGCAACTTCGTGGAACCCTGTATCCCAAGTCCTACACCATTTCGGAATGGAAGAATGACCATAAAAGTTGGCCGACTTTGAAGGTATCTTTGTGTACCTCGCGAGCACGCCTGTCCCGTTCAACGAACGGAGAGGCCATGAAGCGTTACTGATCGCTCAAAGGGCACGACCTTACGATGGAAGGCTACGTGCAGCTAGTGCTTGTCTCAAACTAGGGCACCCACGCTTTCCGTTGACTGTTGTCATGTGGAAATCGAAGAGGAAAAAAAAATACCCCCCGACGCCGCTGCCTTTTGTCGCGCGTTTGACACATTCTATACATAGTGTTCTCTTGACGTCACGTACGCCGCCCTCACTCGCCATTCATGGTCGCCATTGCTGGGTACCTAGCGGCCGCAGTTCACGTGCTGTAGCCAACGAGGCGTGCCGGTGGCGAATGCCGGAAGTGACGGAGCCGCGCTTGGTGACGCACGCGCACTCTATAGTCTGTTTCAGGAGTTCCGTGCAGCAGAGCAAAGGCCACAAGGCCATCTTGTAGCCTTTGCTCTGTCATTGCTCTGTCAGGCAATGTGATTGTTCGGACACGCACCTGCGAGACACCCCTGCCAATAGGGGCCTCCCTCCGTGCTCCTCCTCCCCTTTCCAAGGCTTCTCCTGCCTCTACACGGTTCGCCACTGGCAGATGCCATGGCGCGGAGGAATGCGTTTAAAACGTGCTTGCCCTCCTGATTAACAGAAGGGGCCTGTCGCTTGCACAGTGCTGCACAGAACTTCTGAAAGAGGGTATAGAACTTGGTTCTAGGTTACTCTGTGCAGTATCCACACTGCGCTGTGTATCTGCATGGCCGGTGGTGTTGTGGCTTTCATATGCACTTATTTCTGTTCTTTTTGCTCAGGAACTGGACTTTTATCGGGTCGAAAGGAGGCGAGAGTGGTACTGTCTATCGCGTCGCAAAACACAAAATTTTCTTTGGAGTGCTAGCCCTACGCAAGTTGCAGTAATGATCGCGAAATGCGAAAAGCTGCACAGCGTTCAGGACCACCGCTTACTGGAGGAGCGTTTCCGTTTCAGAGTGAGTTCAAAACGTTCACACTTTCTTTGTGTTTCAGGGCTAGTCCTTTTGAAAGCAAACACCTTAGCTACCCACTCTGGCAGGTCAGAAAATGTAGACGGCCCGCACCCTGGTTGATGAAATTTACATGTTCACAAATTCTGCGCAAGCACAAATAACAAAACGCCCGAAAACACTAAGTGATGCGCTAGCCTCTACTTACCAGCGATGAAACGTAATCGACAAATCCTGCTGCTGTCTAACGGCTGCTGTTTTACACAGAGCACAGCTCACACTCACGCTTTACGTCGACTGTTGTCGTTGGGAAATCGAAAAACGATGCCGCTGTCGTTCCTCGCGCGTGTTGCACATCCTTCAGCGCAAAAGCTAGCCATCATGTCAAAGCGGCAAGCTGCGTGCACACAAAAGCTCACTCCCCTTTCATGACGTACCCCAGGACAGGTCCATAGCAAAAGTGATCAGAAGGGGACGCCAACTTCCGCGACGTCACCACGGCAGCTGAGCTCCGAGCAGTGCAGCTAGGAATGATGACGTTACGGCCACCACTGCTTACTCGCTGTGCATGCGTTCGTAGACTCCCTGTGACTCCACGCCTCAAGAAAATAGTTTCCTCCCAACGACGATGATAGCCACAACTACAACAACGTGCAAGACGTGCGACAGGCGAAAGAAAACGAGCACAGTGTCGTATTTCGTGCGGAAGTGCGTCACAGTTATGTGTGCTCACGTTGTCGAACTTGTTTACACCGTTGCGAGCGCTGGATAACGCGAATTGCACCAGGCGCTCTGTTGTTCTTGTAGCTCTCCCAAACGAAAAAATTGGCAGATCCCACGTGGAGTGGGAATCAAGGAAATGCGAAGCACGCATCAGGAACGTAAAATGGATTTGCATTGTTCTCTCGCTATACCGACTTTGGTACATGTGAAGTCCACGAAACGGCCGCAAGAGCATCAAGACTGTGGCATGTAAACCATGCCGCTCATACACGCATGCCATGATTCTGATGTTACGTTCGTCATGCAGTCGTGTTGTGCCATTCCAATTTTCCTAAACATACCATTAGCGAAACGGCCAGGGGAGAACAAAATCCTAGGCGGCAAGATAGATAGATAGATAGATAGATAGATAGATAGATAGATAGATAGATAGATAGATAGATAGATAGATAGATAGATAGATAGATACACTCAAAGTCGCCGAATTTCGCTAAGAAATGTTTCGCATTTAAAACTGAAACTAGGGGGTAATAATAGGGCCGTAAATAATTATCTGTCGCGCGCAGGATCAATTGATGTGCCGTGTTATGGCTAGCAGGTCCTCAGCGACCTATTGCAGTAAAAAATGCAGCAGACGAAAGTTTTTCTCTCAGTGCCGCTTTAATGAGGCCTCGTATAATTAGCTCTAGCTAAGGAAGACTTGGCCTCATTAGCTCAATGAATTTAAGCTTAATCATTGTCAGCTTAAGTAGGCTTAACTTAGCCTGAACTTTGTTGCGTTTGGCACAATGAGCCCTATCTTAATAAACTCGGCTTGATTAGTCCTACCGTAATGATGACTGGCTTAGCTTAAATAGCTTCCGTTATAGATAGCTTATTTGGCTATGCTTAGCTGGCCATGGTTGCTGTGACGACTCGCAGCTTGACGAGTTTTCAGCGTACGTAAAGCGGTGCAAGCCCTATTTTGCTTTGTGCTAACGACGCCACAATAACGCCCACCATATATTAAACGCCGGTATGCTACGTCACGTATGATCCTCGTGTAATGCTCTATTTATTGCTTTTTCGCGAACGGTTTAAAGTGCCTAAGTACCAGAGTTCACTTGTGGGGCGGATACTCTCTACCTAATGGTACCAATACTGTGCTAGAAATACGACTACGTCCTTAAGCACAACCGTTCAGTGACAATGAAGTTATTATACGTCACTTAACAAGTACGTCGTTACATAAGTGTCAGCTCATATAAGCTCTTCTGTGTTGTCACAAAACAACCAAGTATCGCGAAGCGACAGCATTACCGCACAGTACTTAAACGTGCACGATTCTCGCGCAATTTCTTAAAAAACAACAAGTGCACTTTGTCGTATGCTTGAAAGACACGGCAGCGCCTAACTTGAAATAATTGTACCGGACCGGGCGTGTGACAATGACATGGCACGCTCTTGACACACGCTTTAAGTAATCCTATGAAGAAGAGGATCACTGAATACTGAATATCGCGAATAGGACCGCAGAATACCGCGTCGGTGGCGCAATGGTTGAGCGTCTGCTTTCGATGCGGTAGGTGCGAAGTTCAAATCCCAGCGCCGGCCGATAACCCATCTTAAGAAGAGGTAGAGCAGTACACACCTGGCGCTCGCTTTACGTGTACTTCTCTCGAAAGGTGGCCCCATAAAGACGTGGCAGGTCCCCTGGGCACACCTTACCCACCACGGCCTAGGTGAAACCGTGGCCTGTGGTAGGCAGGGAGCCACCCAGCCACTGCCGCCGGGTACCTACCATGTATTGTACACGTTCCTCCAAAACAGGAACGAAAGCTCGTTCCTTCCCATTTTTGCAAGGACATCCCGTTACAAGTTCCTTTAATGAGAAAGGAACGCCTTCCAGTTACATTTCGGGAATTGGAACGCGTCGTTACATTTGATTTTAAAATTGAAAAATATATGGGGTCGTATAATTGTGAGGCGAAATTGCGTGAACACTTTTAATATTAAAAGCATGCAGCCTGAATTGTGAATTTGAACCTTAATAGCAGCAGATTATCTGGAGCTGAAAAGCATGAAAATAAACACTTCTAGACATATGTTCAGGGAGCGCCGAAAGCACACCCGACATTTTCTCTGCGACTTCGACCATAGTCTAGACAAGTGCAACACATAATGGGCCTTCCAATGAGCAGTCAAAATAGTGTGCTTCAGATGTACAAATAGAAAGTCATTCACAAATGCTTGTGAGCCTCAAGTACGCGTTTAACACTAA
The DNA here is from genome assembly GCA_013339685.2 of Hyalomma asiaticum. NCBI lineage: Eukaryota > Metazoa > Arthropoda > Arachnida > Ixodida > Ixodidae > Hyalomma > Hyalomma asiaticum. The sequence goes on along the minus strand of CM023481.1, from coordinate 205,463 downwards.
AACCTATAACTAGACCTTTCGATTTGTTTTCCTGTTGATCCTCACGACTTGACCTTCTTCAAGGGGTGGAAGCGGCCCTTTTGAACGATTAAACTGGATGTGCTTTTGCACTTTCACCTTCTCTTGGACGTTGAAATCTAGCAAGGTTGGCCTCAGTTGTCGTCCTTGCAACAATTCTCCCGGTGACCGCCCACCTTCCAGAGGCGTCGACCGGTAAAGCAGGATACCCAGCCAGAAATCTTCGCCTGCTTCGTTCGTTTTCTCCAGAATCCGTTTCACCACTTGCACTCCCTTCTGCGCCAAGCCGTTGGAACGAGGGAACCGATGTCACATGTCGAAAGTCGTACTTGTCCGCGAATAGGCGGAATTCTCGACTTGCAAACTGGGGTCAATTTTCGCTCCACACTTCTCCCGGGATTCCATATCTCGCAAATATGGCTCCCAGTTTGTAGATGATTGTTGCCGATGACGTGTCCCCAGCTCTGCAATTTCTGGAAAGTTCCACAGGGCGTCATACACGGATAGATATTATTTCTCCCCATAGTGGAGTAGATCGATTCCAACGCGATACCACGGGTATTCGGGTGGTGATCTCATGATTAGTGGTTTTGCCGCTTGGCTGTATCCGTGGCGTCTGCTTACCTCGCACTTATGAGTCATAGCAGCGATTTCGCCATTAATGCCTGCAGCCAAAACACGCATCTTCTCGCTCTTGCATTGCATTTGTTCTGGCCCATGTGGCCTTGATGAATGTGCTCTAGCATTTCCTTTCGCATGCGCGAGGGGATTATTACTTTGCTTCCTTAAGAACTCCTTTGATGACAGAAAGTTCGATGGCAAAAGGTTTCAACTCTCCCTGCATGCTTTCGCCGGCATATACACTCTCCTTTACTCCACACAGGTATGGGTTCTTACCCGTTGCGTTTTCGAGCGGCTTTAGCGTGACATCGGTTACAAAATCTGCTAGCATACTCACGGCGTGTATTAGGGGCGAAGCTCCTCTTAGTATAACCTTGTCCGGCGTCAGGCGTAACCGGCAGTATCTCCCGGGAGGCACGCGCTCGCCCTCGGCGCGTGCCTCCTGCTCTTGGCGCGCGCCCTCGCCCTCGCCCTCGGCGCCTGCCCCCGGCGCGTGCTGTCTTGTGAGAGAGAGAGAGACAGACAGAGAGAGAGAGCGAAAGGCGCGCGTTGACTATGGAAACGCTCTTTCTTAGATGAACTATTACATCTTATTTCTTAGATGTATACTATTACAATGAACTTTGTACTTTCAAGGAATAATAAACTGAACTGAACTGAACGCTCTACCAGCTCGCAAAGAAGGAGAACGCGGCCTCACCCGCGAGAGACAACGTTGGCGCAGGCAGCGTCTCCGAGCGAGTTTCTTGATTGAGAAATACCGACTGCTCGCGTTGGAGAACCGTTCGTTCACCGGCCACCTATATATATATATATATATATATATATATATATATATATATATATATATATATATATATATGCACTGCATCTTGACTTGCAATGAAGTGCCGGTGGGAGATTTCACTTGTGCATATTTGAACCATAAGGATTCGTAGCGTGCGCGTTAACTAAATTAATCCGGAACTCGGCACGAACTACGATGAACCTCCCGAGCGTCGCCCACTCATAATCATTCACTCGGTGGATATGCTGTAATTTTTTTTCGATGTCTTCCTCACATGCGGCGTCACATTCTGGGTCGGGAACTGCAGCTCTTGAATGCATGTCCACCCGGATGAGCTGCTTTCCAGGAATGTATTGCATAGTGAAATCGTATTTTAATAACCACAAGAAGAACCTTTGAAGTCTCGGCGGAATTTCTCCGATTGCTTTTTTAGCGAGAGCTGTCAGTGGGCGGTGGTCGGTGTCCAACGTTATCTTGCGGCCGTACCGTAGATGAAAAAAATAAAATTTCTGACATCGGAACGTCACCACCAAAGCTTCTTTTTCAATCTGAGAGGAGCGTTGCTTTACTGAACAGAGCGTTCTGGATGCGTACGCCACAGGATGCCAGCTATCGCCATGAAGTTGTAGAATGGTCGAGCCCAGCCCAGCCATTGACGCGTCTGACGTCACCTTTGTTTCTTTTAGAACGTCGAAAATTGCCAGAACTGGCCCCCTGCTTAGGCCTTCACATATTTCTGGCCATTCTTTTGCGTGGCTGGGAGACCACTCAAAAACTGCGTCATGTTTGATTAAACTGCACAAACCAGGAGTCTTTTCTGCTAACGACGGAATATACTTGGAAAAATAGTTGGCCACGCCGAGCAATCGCTGCACTCCATGCTTGTCGGTTGGCGCCGGTATGTCCGCTATGCAGTTGACAAGCTGGCGGTTAGGCGTTATTCCCATTATTCCCTTTTCAGAGATCACATCACCTAAGAACTCAATTTCTTCGACGCCCACTTTGCACTTCTCCGCATTCAGTGCTAATCCCGCTCATTTTGCGGCTTCAAGCGCGCTTTTTAAAAGCCTGTCATGCTGCTCTCTTGACGTTCCCCACACCAAAATGTCATCCACGTATACATGAATGCGGTTTTCATGCCGTCTACATGAATAACGTTTCATGCCGTACACATGAATAACGGTGAATGTGGTGTACATGAATAAAGTTTTCCGAAAAACTTCGGACGCAGTTGAGATACCGAACGGCAGCCTTAAAAATCAATATCTGCCGAGCGGTGTTGCAAATGTACAGATTCTTGATGTGCCGTCATCAAGCGGAACTTGATGAAACCCTGCTTTCGCATCGAGACGGCTGAATACTTTTGCGCCTGCCAATTCTGCTTGTATATCGTCACGCCGTGGCATCTCGTAACGTTCTCGCTTTATGCATTCGTTGATCCTTCTAAGATCCATGTAGAGTCTCAGTTTTCAGTCTTTCTTTTTAACAATTACTAAGGGGCTCGCCGAGTCAGTCGGCTCGTTGACCTTGGCAATGATTCCGGCTTCTTCGATTCGCCTCAGTTCATTGCGCAGTGGTTCCGGCAGGATCAAGGGTACACGCCGGGCTGCTTGTACAACCGGAACTGAGCCTTTCTTGAGCACCAGCTTGTATTGGCGTTGTACGCAGCCGGTACCTTGGAAAACCTCGCTGTATTCCTGCAGAAGTTTTTCAGAACTGCTTGTTACAGTATCCACGTTTCTGGTAATCAATCCGAGCTGCTCCGTCTCGTTCAACCCAAGCAGCGCCTGATGTGCCTTCTAGACAACGAAAAAATTCAGCTTGCAGCTTTGGCACCCGATGACCACTTGTTCGCTGATGACGCCTACATGCTTGATTGCGGATCCGCTGTACTATCTTAGCGTTGAACTGCTCTTTCTGAGGAGCGGTCCTGGTTTGATGATCTTGTAGATAGAAAATGGCAGTAGATTTCCTTATGAACCCATGTCAGTTTTCAGAAAAACCAACGTTCGCCTTAACCATCAAGTCACGATTGGTTCCTACGCAGTCCACACAGACATCCAAGATTCTGAAGTTGTCCTGGTCGTCCCTCAATTCACTGACTTGCGCCGCCTTTCGACAGCACGCTGCGAAGTGGTTCTTTGATTGGCATACTCTGCACGTTTTTCCATAGGCAGGACAGTTTCGTGGCTTGTGCACCCTGCCGCACTTGGAACGCTTGGGTCTTCCTTGAGGCCATCTTTTTTCTTGCGTCATCTGCACCGGATTTATTTGCACTTTTTGAGCGCATGCTTCGTTTTGAAGAGCTGCTTCGAATGCCTTGTATATTTGTTCCGCTTTAGCCATTGTTAGTTGGTTGTCTTGCAGAAGCTTCGTGCATAAAGTCTCATTATGGATTCCAATTACTATTTAATCGCGGATCATGGAGTCGGCCAACCCTTCGAAATTGCACTGCCGGGCCTGCTTCCTCACGTCGCGTACAAAGTATTAGAATGTCTTCTCCGCTGCCTGCATTTTCTTCCGGAACACATACCGCTGCACCATAACACTTCATTTGTCTGTGCGCTCCGGTAGTTGTCAAACTTCTCTATGATGGTCTTGTATCTTCTCTACTTTCACCTTCATTAAAAACGAAATTGTTAAAGATTTCGAGAATTTCATCACCGGCAAAAGTCAGCAGTTGTGCCGTCTTTGCAGCATCGCTCAGAAGTTTGTCTTAGGGTTTCACTACGGTAATGTAGAGCTCTTGTTTTTGCTTAAATAGCTGCTAGTTTTTGGAGACGTCACCTCTGATACAAAGAGGGTCTAGAGGCTTCAGAAGATTCATTGCAGTGCCGTAGCTCCCAAAACTTGACTCTCATCAGGGCGTCGTCGGGCACGTCTGGCACTTATGACACCATGTATCGTTGCGCTGCATTTGATGTAGAAACAGGCCGACATCTGATGGGTAAAAAAGGTACGCCACCTTTATTTGAGGCTCGATTATATGGGCAGGCCAACACGTGTGGCCAACGAAAAAGAGAAAGGGCGTATCTTGCGCCGAGTAACTAAAATACAGAAGACTTCGGCGCATGTCTTATCACATGGCGATACAGTGACAGTCAAGTTATTATACGGCGATTAACGCGTACGTCGTTATATAAGCGTCAGCTAATATCAGCTAGTTTGTGTTGCCACAAAACAACCAAGTATGCCGAGACGATCTCACTACCGCACAGCATATAAACGTTCACGATTCTTGGGTAATTTGTCCAGAAAAAAGAGCCAGGCCTGCGCGGAATCGAAGGACAGTGACAGCGTAAGCTGAAGGAGCGACCTTCCTAGAGGCCATTGTAAACGCTTGGGGAAACTAGTGCAATTACAGGTGCTGGGTATCCCCTGCGCCATTACTCTGCGGGTTGGGCTTCTCTCTGCACAGCGGTCTGCTGTGCCCGACGTTGCCCTGCTGCAGCCGCGCGCGTAACCCTGCGATTCACCTTTTCAGCAGCGGTCCGCATCTTGCGAGGAGGCGCCATCAGGTATATCGAAGAGCCATGTCAGGTTGCTGTCGGGGCTGCGCTCGTCGCCTGTCGCGTGACGCATGGAACGATACGACAAACTGCTTCACGAGGCAGCGCTTCGTAAAAACACATTTCGAAGGCTACGCGGAGGAAATCAGCGCCAATAGATGGCAGCAGTTGTCCTGTTCTTCACGAGCAGCGATATTGGTTACGGACACCGGCGGCGGCGGCGGTGGCGGCGGCGGACAACTACGGCGCCGTTGTTGTGATCTCATAACAGCTTACGCTGTAAAACAGCAACTGCACTTTGTCGTATGCTTCAAAGGCACGGAGGCTGCTAAACCGAAAGATTTCTGCCGGACTGGGCTTGTGACAATGATATGGCACGCTCTTGAAACAAGCATTGAGTAATCCTATAAATGAGAGGATCACTGAATACTGAATATCGCGAATAGGACCGCGGAATACCGCGTCGGCGGCGCAATGGTTGAGCGTCCGCTTTTGACGCGGTAGGTATCTGGATCAAATCCCAGTGCCAGGCGGGCAACCCACCGGATTAGGAAAGGGTAGAGGAGCACACACCTGGCGCTCGGTGTACTTATCTCGAAAGGTTGACCCATATGGACGTGGCAGGTGCCCTGGTGAAATAGTGCTGTGGTAGGCAGGGAGGCACACGGTCACTGCCGCCGGGTACGTACCGCAGAAATAGGGACATGCGCGCTTCCGGCCTGGTGCTCGGCAGTTGAAAGGTACTGTACGCTTGGGAGGTTATCCACCCTTGTGGGTAACCGATTCCCACGACTCTCACGCACTGTGGGAATCGGCGTCATCAGAAGCAGTGAACTAGGAAATTCTCGATGGCGAATTCGCTTCTTTGGCGTTCAACCAATTGTTGCGAGTAGGATCTAGGCTTTCGTGGAAAGCTCGCGTAGCCACTCATGAGTATGTTTAAAATGGGCCAACCAGGAATGGCGACGCGAACGCAGATTTTGAATGGTATACCTCATGGTACGATGTAACTTTGGAACTCACGTCAGTCCAAAGCACAGACATGTGTTTTGTCAAAGAAAAGTGCGCTACACGGTGCCTTGATGTTCTATCACAAGAGTCGTTCATTAAAGTATTCCTACGGGATCGATCGAATTTGCACAAAAGCATTCCGAATGGTAGCAGGGCAAACGTATTGCTATAAGAGTGCTTATCACACATTAGACGCGTAAGTCACGTTACGCATGCACAACCGTTACGACTGCTGCTAACCACAAAGTGGCTAACCACAACAGGCTAACCACAAAGTGGCGACCTCGTTAGCCGCGCTCAGGCGAATTGCAGACGGGGCGCGTGGGAGTTATACGACACGCCGCCGCCTATATGGAGCAGAACCCGTGTTCCTAACAACATCGTACGCTTAAAATAGTGATGATGGTAAGATTACTGGCGAAGTCGGTCAAACAATGCCAAAAAACACTCGCAAAAGAGAGGTGTTGTGAACTCTCTCCAAATTCACGAAACCTGTCTCACAAAACACTGCCCGCGTCATCGAAGCACCCAGCGTAAAGTTAGACCGAGCGCCGAAAAATAACAAAGAAAGAAAAGCGACGTGCGCGGAAGAGGCGCTACCATGGTCACACAGCAGCTGGCCTAAATCGACACGGCGAGGATCTAGAACGGGCTCGGACATTGCAGAACGCGGCAGTGAGCCATCCTATCAACGCGAGTGAGCGAGAGATAGGTGCTGCCCAAGAGGCAAATATTCCGGTTTTATCAAGAAGGTTCGCTCAGTTTTGAGCGTGCGTAGATTACGCGACCCCCACCAAAACTTCGGGAAGGACTGCCGAAGGCAATATAAAGAGTCGACCACGGGCCGTCAGCAGCAGTCGTAGTCGTATGTGACTCGGCAGACTTAGTCGTCTCTGACGACGTGACAGGAAAGAAGTAAACGACGCTGCTCCGCAAACCAAACCGACCAGCCCGGCGTTCAGGCCATATATTGATGATGCACTTCAAATGACTTTGGTGAATAGGACTCCTCTTCTGTGTTTCATATTTTGTTGTAGTGGATGAGCTAGTATGTTTTTGTTGTTTTCGTGTCATGTTGTAACCCATCTGTGTTTGTCTAAGGCGCTCCAGGAGGCCCTGGATGTGACCGAGTCTTTTCTAGAGGGCATGGGCCTCCTCCCAACCAAATCGGAGCTCATGTCATACAGACCCACCAGTCAGGGGGTTCGTGGGCTACCACAGCTTGAACAGATCCCTATAGATGTGTACACGTGTGATGGCCAGAAGACCCCCAGGGTGGCTTCCATTAGAGTCTTAGGATTGTTGCTCGATGCCTGGGGCTAACGCCAAGACAATAGCACATTTGACCTCGAAAACAGAAAATATTCTCAGATTAATCGCGCGAGTATCAAATAAGAAGGCTGGGCTAGGCGAGGACAACCTACTCAGGGCCCAGTACGCTTTCCTTATGAGTGACATCAATTATGTGGTTTCGGCCCTGTAGTGCACTAGGACTGAAACGGACAAGCTGATACGTTGAGGCGGAAAAGCATTAAGAAGGTGCTGAGTATTCCAGTCACTGCGAGCACGGACAGGCTAATGCAGCTCGGAGTTTGAACTAGCAGAGGCGCAACGATCAGCACAGGTCATGAGGCTCTCGGGCTCCAGCGCAGGTAGGCGCCTCTTGGAAGCGGCGGGCTTGCAGCCGCGTTACATTCCTAGTGAGACGGTTCAGCAAGACGAAAACGCCCGAGGGACCTATGTTTTCGATCCCTAACCCTAGAAACGTTCATCCACAGCATAATGTGGGCCGGCGAGCCGGTCGTGCCAGGGCAATATTACAGAAAATGGTTGGCTTGGAAACTTTCGTGGACGCAGCTCAGTATGGGCGCTCCGGAAAATTTGCTGTCGCAGTGGTCAGCGACATGGACGACCTACTATCTGCGGCCTCGGTAGGCGCTCTCACGACAGACGTGGCTGAGCAGGTGGCGGTTGCGTTGGCGATGCAGGATTCTACGAGGCCGTATATCTACACTGACTCACGCGTGGCCGCGAGGTCTTTCGCTTCGAGAATGATTTCGAGCTAGGCCGCGGCGCTTTTGTGAGGCAAGTCCAGCGCTAATTCTGATGCAGTACACTACATCGCGTGGTTCCCCGCACACATGAGCGACAGCGTGCTGCTAGGCCACGCGAATGCCAATGAGATTGCTCACCGCCGTGCGGGAGAACTCACGCGCCGCGACGGCGGTACGTCTTCATTGGATCCAGACGAGATCGACCACCACGACCCCTTATTAACGCTCCATGAGATCGTCTCCCACTATAAAGAGGAACGCAGGCGCTTCCCGCCTCCGCACCCAAAATTATGTAGGTCTCAAGCTATCACGCTTAGGATGCTTCAGACGAGGTCATATCCCTCGCGCGCTTTCCTTAGCAGGATTTACACCGAAGTTGATCCACGGTGCCCTGACTGAGGGGAGGAGTTCAGCACTCTAACACACATGCTCTCTCAACGTCAATCATCTGCGAACAGGACTGGGACGAGGCCATCATGAGTACACAACTCAGGCACCAGTCCAAGGCCGTCCAGGGGGCCCGTGAAAGAGCGGAGAGGCTCGTCCTCCCGATTCCGACATGGGAGCAGCCAGCGGCGAACCGGAGGCCCCAGCCGGTATCCTCCGGCTAGTCCCTCTGGATCTCAATGAAGTTCAATGTCTGTCTGTCTGTCTGTTTGTCTGACTGTTTTTCTTAGTGCTTTTTGCCACTGGTTGACCGGCTTCGGTCGTAATATTTCCATCGTCACGACTGGTCGAAATTGTCTCTTAAGAGCATTTTTTTATTGTAAGATATTGTTGGGAATACAGGCCGAGAATTTTCGTCTGTGGGTACGGCGATGTTTGGCCGAGCGCTTAGGGCCAGGTGCAATGAACAACGACGTCATAGCGTGGGGATTTTGCTCATCGCGTGCATTCCGCTTGCCTGGCGTCAGATGTGACGCAACCAAATCCGCAGTTCTAGTTTTGGCTGCGCCGACAGGTAATAAGAGGAGTCAAAATTATGTATGCTAATTTAAAAGGCAGTGGGCGGCTAGTTGGTTATACGTGATATGACAGCGAAATTTAAAAAAAAAACGAAAACAAGCGCCCGTGCTGAATGCTATGTTCCTTCTTGTTTCTCAAAAAATGAAAAGAAAACTTGCAGCAGTGTTCCTGCATCATTTGCACTTAGTCTGAAGGAGAGGTAATCCGTACCTGTCGCTAACAAAGCCGGCCGGCGAATGGCAAATGCGCTTAAGAAAGAGAATTTTTGCGAACTCACGGGACGAATTCATAAACTTTCCCTTTCGCAAGTGCTTTGGTAAGGGTTTTTTTTTTCATTTGGTCAGCCGGTAATTGTATGTCCAGCATCAGCAGTGGGTGAAATGTTGGCGTTCATAAATACTTAGCGTCAAGAGTTTTAGCCAATGCAGGTCGTCAGGCCGAATACGCAACGCTTCCCGTTCGCATGTGCTGTTTGTCATTGGTCAGCTGCTTTCTACGACGATATGTCCAGGAACGGGATTTACTGGAATTTTCTTTAACAAGCACTTCTAGCTAATATATTTTTCTCTGTTCTTTCGCACATAAGCCCACTGGCCCACATTAAAAAAAGCTACCATGGCAGAATTATTTGTAAAAAGACACTCAGCAAATCCTGATGATGTAAGTGCACATCATCAATGAGGGAAACTGGCCGATAGCAAAAAATTACCAAAAGTAAACTTTGCCTATGCGCCCCCTGGTCAACAAATGAACGCTACACTAAGAACACAGATTCAACGAAGCGACTGCCTCTACGCTGTGTGCGCATACAAAACGCTGGGCGTAGATAAACATGACGCATAAAGCCACGCGCCATAGGTCTTTACAACTTTCAGAATATTCTTTATTTTTTTTCAGTGAGCGCAACATTTCGCACACGTTAGTGGACAAACGCCAAGCGTCTCACTTTCGACGTCAGTCAACCTCCGCCACGCGTCAACAAGGATACGTCTTCTTGTAATAACCCACTGCGGCAGGCCGCAGCAGTAACGACGCGCTGGCTGTTGGTGGAACAAGAACGTTTATTCAGGCACAGCTGCCGTAATATATAGTGCAGGGGGGAAAGGGAAACCCAGGGAGATATCAGAATGCGCGCGCACAGCTGTCTTGGCTGGTGGGCCGCGATGAACAAACCAAAAAACATAACACTTCTACACACTGAGCCTCTTTGACACGACTGCCAAGCACTACATACTGCGACGTGCCGTACACATTCGTATAAACGCGGCTGTTTATATCTCGGCTCTCGCATAGTTTCTGGACGTGCCACGATCATCGGTATCGCCTCAGAAATGCATTGCGTTGACATCCTATAGTTACTTTAGCTCACTGAGACTCTCGTAACCACAGTTAGATCGTCCTTGCGCTGGATCTTGGTATTCCCTTTATATTCTGCATGTTTTTTTGTTTTTTAGCTTTTCAACGATTGTACCCATCCACGACTAATGGTAAACGTCGCAACAGAGGAGTGTTCCGAACTCTGCAGCATTCATTTAATCTTTATCGTGTAGCTTTCTTCTGTAACTGCCCAGAACTTTTCTTCCCTATCTAGCTACCGCATCACAACACCTAGACATAATTTTACCAGACATGAGTTGAATATCTCTACCTTCCATCGTAGCACTGATACGCTTAAATACTATAGTCTTTCTGTCCGCTGTATTGTAAATCTTTTGAGTGGTTCACTATACTCCATGTATTAGCTTTGTCACTTGGTGATCTTTAATTGTGTACTGCCAATGATTAGGATTCATGAGAGTGCATCTTCCTATGTTTTGCCTTTCTATTGAACATTATTTCTCCCATTCCTGCGGTAGCCGTTCGAGGCTGCGGTATATCGTTGAAATAAAACTAAATGTTGCAACGAGCGACCTATACGACTTTGTCTACGACATATGTTGGCCTGAGGATCGGGGGAGAAAATGCGAAGAAAATAAAGAAATAAGACTCTACGCTTAGCTTCATGACGTTTTATTTGAATGCTACCTGATTGCGAAGTATACGTACCTTTCAGCACCTTCAGTCTGTTGTGGGCTTCCTCAAGGATTATCTCGCCCTCAGCGGCAGCATCCTTCACTTAACGAAAGACGGGTCCACCTAAGCCAGTATATAGTCCGTCTGTGATCTTAAAGGTAAGAGCAGGAGGAGGAGAAATGTGAAGCGTTGGTGACTTTGCGTCGCGCGTTATGTCAAACCGTCCCACCACACGCTGCAATGCCCATTCTGATTTTTTAATGGAATTATAACTCATATTTCAGTAGACAAGCATTTTCATTTAATAAAAAACGACTCTGCTAGAAAAAAACCAAAGCATGGCATGGATACATCCACAGGTCAAACGTATCTATGCAAAATAGAACCTGTTAAGAAATCAGTCTCCAAAATGAGGCGATCTCATATCCACTACAGTGGATTTGCGGGTACAAATTGGCATTTTTAGATGTGCAGTAGCGCTCATGAAGAGACCAACTTGCTTTACTAACTGTGGCCCCGGAAAACTATCCAAACAGTGGTATTGTCTTCGGACGGGAAATTGCGTCAACGCTTTTTTCTCGCAACAATAAAAAAAGTTAAAACGTAAAAATTTCGCGCTTTGATCACGCAAATTAGTCACACCACAATCATATTATCATAGGAATGCAGGATGTGCATGTCATGGTCACTTTATACTCGACATAGGTTTTCTTATCTTTTTCAAATAATGTCATTTAGAAGTTCACCGATTATAGCGTTTGATTGAAGCTAGAAAAATATATTCCTTATATACAAGCCCTTTCGTTGTAGAGTCGATCGAATGTACAGCAACGCGTGTTTTGTTGCACTTGTTAGTTTGCTTACACCAGGGATCTCAAACTAGCATCTATTAATTGATTGACTGATTAATTGGTTGATTGTTCGATTTCTGGAATTTTACGTCCCAAAGCCAGCTATGATTATGATAGACGCCGTAGTGAAGGGCTCCAGAAACTTTGACCACCGGCGATTCCTTAACGTGCACTGACATCGCGCAGCGCACGGACGTCACCGTTCTGCCTCCATCGAAATGAAACCGTCGCGGCCGGGATTCGATCCCGCGACCTTAGCATCAGCAGCCGTGTGCCACAGCCAGTAGACCGCCGTGACGGGGCACTCTGTTAGCGGTGCCTGTGAAGAAGTGGCCGATTGAACAAAATGTCAGCCGACGTAGCCGTTTTAAACAGCGCCTTTCCTGTATCTCATACATATTTATATAGCTCACTTCTGAAAAGTTCTTGGCGTCAGGATTCGGGAAATCTATAGATATACCGATCTCCAGAATTATTTGGAGGTTGCGGGATCGGATCCCGGCCGCGGCGGCTGCGTTTCGATGTAGGTGACATCTTGTGTGAAGCCCGCGTACTGTGTGATGTCAGTGCACGTTGAAGAACCACAGGTGGTCGAACTTTCCGGAGCCCTCCACAATATGGCGTCTGGGGACGTAAAACCCTAAAAATCAATCAATGGTATATTTTTTTAAATATTGCTGGTCGGATGGGTGAAATGCCCTGGTCAATTCCTTTCTACACTCGCTTGTGCCCCTCCAGCAAAAATGACTTACGCTAGATAACTTTCGGAAGAGAATAGCCAATAAACCAATCACGATGCTGGGCATATCATTAGCAACGCCAGCTAACGAATGAGAAAAAGCAGCTGCGAAAGAGAAGGTTTATGAATTCGGTCTCTGGTCCGCCGATGCGCCACATTTCTTGAGTTAAAGCATCTTTCGTTCTCTACTCACCACCAGAATAACATAATCAGGATTATCACCTGCTTGTTTATATGTGGTTGTTTTATGTACGCGTGGGGAGATCACGCACCGCGCACACGGTTAAGCGAAGCAACGCAGTGATACAGCAAAGAAACCAGCGCTACTATTTACACGAGGCCTACAGAGGTGACATTGAAGGAGACACTCAAAGGCAATAACAATAAACAGGCAGTTTTCAGCAGATTTCTTTCCGACTTTTCCAAGAAATTTATGCCGTTGAAGAAATCTAAGTTCACTGGAGTAGAAACCCGAGAGTGTCCTTAACTTCAACCGAAAGTCAAGCAAACTGGTGGGAATTCAGGGTTCACACGGAAAGGACAGGATTGAACATCGATAGATCACGACGGACCACAAAAGAGAAAGAAGGGAAAAATCCAAGCATAATTTACGTTATTGTGCCGTCATCCAGCTGTGTGCCGGGTTTACAGTTTGTCCGTAGTGCGACTTCCTTGGGTGAATGAGAATGTTACCCTACGAAAAAGATATCGCTATGCCAAACCACGTGTTTTTCGCCACTGATGCGAACTCTCTGCGTTGCATAGCTGTTTAACAATAATAACATCTGCTGTAATAATGAATACGAGGGAATAAAGAAAACTATCATAAAGCACACCAAGAGTGGTTACGCCGAAAAGAATACAAAATGCTAAAAAGACGTAAAAATGCTTCTCCAAAGTAACAGGCCTTGTGTAGAGAAGCCTGCTTTCATTCTTTGGTTTGATACAGCGTTTTATGCGTATGTAAGTTTAGTGGTGAACTACGTGAACACTGGGCATCGCATTTGGGTTATCTTCGTCTCATAGCGCCTTACAAACAACGACAGCGTAATTCCGGCAGTAGTGCGAATGCCTAAGGCGCAGCTCACACAACGCACATGCCTGCAAGTGCGCTTTGCAGCGAGTGTCGCGAAACGTTCCCGTGTGACAGCGTGCAAATGACAATTGCATCGAAGTGCAGTCTCTCAAGATGCACTCAAGTTGTCTCGTGTGACAAAGGTGTTACAGAGACATGGAATATATGAAAGTGAGGAACAATAAATGTGCTTCCAAATAGGTTTCATTTTTGAAACAGTCGATGAAGAACTTGTTTTGTAAAAAAAATCGTAAACAAAGCAAGAATTCAAAAACAAACAAATTCGATATGGAGCAATATGCTCGGAAATAATTTTTAGCAAATTTTGAGATAAATAATTGTTTGACAATTAGTTGGCATTGTCTATATAAAGAATTAGAATCATAGATCAAGGGTTTCTTGAGTTATAAACAAATACATTATACATAGTGGAATAGTGGAGTATATGATGGGTTTTCGTTAACGTATTTTTTTCACAAGAAAAACATTAACTAAAGGTATAAATTCATATACGTAAGTACAATTCATGAATGCACATCGCAAAGGTACAATTTCGAAAATAAACAGCATTTGAAAAAACGTAATTAATTGAAACAAACTCACATTAGTTACTAGCTTATCCAAGCTGGACTATCACGGGAGCGGCTTCAATGCCGCGTCACCATCACTGAAAGAACCAGACAGAACGCGTCTAAGCCAGGCAAGGAAGAAGTAGACCTACCCTGTTCCCTTTGTTTTCTCTTTTTTTCTTTTGAGTGCGCATGCGGTTTGGGATGTCCAAGGCATTGCGCCACGCCGCTCGGTGACGTGCGCTTCAACTCCTCCAGCCTTTGATCACGCGTATTCTTTATAGACTTCAGTATGCGTGGTAGCGACAGAGTTAACCAGTAGGCTATACATAGCTGGGAGACGTAATGTAATGGAGCCGTATACATTTGTAAAGGAGCCGTATACATTTGTAATGTATACGGCTCCTTTGAGCATGCATTACAATACGAAACGATTGCGACGTTTTCTCCATAGCGTGTCGACACTGTCGAGGAGGAACCACATGCACGCAAGCTGCCATATCCAGCGAACTCTCTCGCGCTCGGCACAACGTAGAGTCCATCAGGTGCAATACTGCTCCGTACAAAATACGTGGATGAGTATTGATCTGAAAATCTGGGAGATATAAGAACATTTCTGAGAGGGACAAAAAGAGAGAAATTTTTATTTGCTCTTGCGCCTGCCTTACTGACCACCGGTACCACCAGCGATGGACTCGTCTTCGGCTTCGGCAATGGTGGTGACGTTGGCGTCCGTCTGGGGAGTCGCAGAGACGACGTCCCCGTCCAGGAGCAGAGGTGGCGGCCGATCTGCTTGCGGGCGCAGGTTAAGCTCGGGAACAGCGCCGGGAGGGGCCATACGGCGAGCCAAGTCTTCCTGGGGTGCCACCGTGGCCAGGCTGGTGATGGCCTCGAGTGCTGCGACGCCGTGCCCGCCGCGTGGCTCACTGGCGGCGCGATCGCTCAGCCGGAAGAAAGCTGTGGTGCCGATCACTGACGCCGCGAACAAGAAAAGGCTAAGGAAGACGGTCCTCATCACGCGGTCGTTGGGCATGCGCCTGGCGCTGGAGTCATCGCGGCTCGAAGTTTCCTCACTGCTCTCCATGAGGTACGAAGAGGACGAGGCCGTCTCGGTGGCCGTGTCACGCTGCTGCGACGTGGGCAGCGAAGGGTTGGAATCTTGCCGGCGGCGGAAGATGTCCCGCGTGGTGTCGAAGACGCGGCGCATGAGGGTGTCCCAGAATGCAGGCTGCGGGACCAGCATTGAGTGCGAGTCGGCGCGGAGGTGGCCCATCGACCTGCCGGGATGTGCTGCTTCCCCGCGCTGCTCCAGGTCACCATGGTGCATCTCTGCTTGACTTTGGACAGCGAATCCATGTGTGGGTTCTGATGGCCTACCCACCTCGGCAAAGGTCGCGGTGTGACGTGTCAGCGCCGGCCTTCTTCCAGGCGCCTTGCATGGGTACCGCGCGTGAGGCGCCGGCGCTTTTGGCCTCCAGGACTTTTTCCACGACGACTTCGAAGCCTGCGCAGACGCACGCGTCTCTCGAGCGGGCGTCGCTCGGCTTGGTCCCGGTACGCCCAAGCTAAGAGCCCTGGTCTCCGAAGAGTCGAAACGTTCCAAGGAGAGCCTCCTCACCGATGCCGTAGTTGGAACCGGGCTGCTTATCGGACCTGAGGAGGCCCTGTTGGGCTGTTGGGGTGGCAGACGCTGCAGTTGGAAGTTTGGCAGCGAGTGGGACTCCCGTTCCAGCTCTGGAGACGGTGTAAGGGCCCTTCTCGAGGTCCCCGCGACAGAGGGACTCGGTCGCTTAGCGGCCATCGTCTAAGGGTCTACGGCGCCGCGACAGCGCGCGCTCGGAAGAACGTGTTTCTACACGCGCATTGCGACCGACCACTTCATTTTTTTCTAGCCGTGCGGCGCTTTATTGAGAAACCTGTAATTATCGAACTTTCTTTTTTCGCGAGCGAGTGCTGTATGTGACTAATGTGGCATTGTTGCATAAGATTTATTAAAGCTAGGTAACATTTGCAAGGAGACACCTGCTAAAAATGAGTTTAATTTGGCGTCTGCCAAGACAAGCCTTCCAGCGGTTTCACCTTTAATATTTATTGATACGTGGTTTTCATCCCAGCACTTATTCCGCATTGGTCGGCTTGCTGTCGCAATCACCACCTGTTTTGATAGCTGATTTCAGCAAGCTGCCTTCCCTTATGAAAATGCCATATATGGACTGATATGAAAAAATCCATATACGGTTATATTAAAAATTGGGCAGATATAGCCATATATGGCATATACGGCCCTTATATGGCCATATCTGCCCAATTTTGAATATATCCGTATACGGGACCGTATATGGACATATCTGCCCAATTTTTAATATATCCATATATGGCGCCTTATATGGCCATATATGCCCTATTTTTATATGTCCATATATGGCGCCTTATATGGCCATATCTGCCGATTTTAATATATTCATATATGGGCCCTTATATGGACATATCTGCGCAATTTGTAATATATCCATATATGGCGCCTTATATGGCCATATCTTCTTGACACTGTAGGCCGTGTGTGAGAGCTGAATACATATATAAACAAAAACAGAACACAAATGCAAGATGGACCTTTCACGTGTGCATTTTATTTTCCAACTATTCTTTTCATTCTTCGGAGTTGCCTTGTCTTTTTGCTTCTCAAGTCGCTGAGCTTTGCGCCCAGGGATAATATTAAAATTAAGTTTTCCACTGCACTCGAACTGGCACCTCGTAGGGAAGTCTTCTGTGCGAGCTGTAAATGGCAAAACACATTTGGAGCATGAAAGGAATGCTTACATTATCAGGGCCGATAAATAGCTCCAAAATATGCGCAGATGATGATGCAATGACACAATATTTTATATCTATACATGCATGCATTCACTTAGGCGCCAAGAACAACAATCATAAAACATCGGAACACGCCCGTATCGTTAAACCATCCTGCATGACCGTGCATGACTACGCAATGTGCTGGTCGATATACAAAGCACCTTACAAGCAGTTACTCAATTATTATTTCAGTTTACTTCCTTGCACTTGGAGGCGAAGGGAAGGGAGATGCTTGTCCCTGGTTTGCGAAAACAAATCATGGCAATTAAGCTGCAGCTGTCACGTAGGAAAAAAAAACACTGTTTTTCTCAACGACGTGATTAGCTTGTTAATCAGGTGAGGCCGGTTCTCGGAAATGGCATCAAATATATGCACATAAAGCACTGTCATGGATAGCTGAACCAGCAAACATGTTTATACATTATTGCAATAAAGCAACTGACCTTTGATGTACAGGGACGACTGAGTGTATTGTAACCTCTCCGAAATAACGTGTGGAGTGCTCTATTTGGTAAATAAATAAAATAAATGCAGATAATATCTAAAATGCGGCCACGCCATTTTTATGCTCATTATGGCTACTTTCAGTTGCTTCTGAAGCAGCATGCACTTCCAGCCTCACGGCTTCGTGGCAAACCCACCAGCAGCTGTCTCAACAGCCGCACTGGTGGTAGATTACGCGAATAAGCTACAATAACGAGAATTTCACTAGTGAAAAGGTGGGGTAAGGGCATCCGTAAAACGAACAGAATTTCAACAGCAACTTTTCTAAGGCATTCGTAAGGAAAAATTAGTAAATGATAGCGTGTGACCTTCGATCTCGCCACAAGAAGAAAATACTGCATTTGGAATTTTTTTACAACGCCGCTAAAGGGTCAGAAGCAGAAGCTATGGCTAAGGCGCAACTAAAAATATAGAAAAGAAACACGCTAGCTTTGTGACATTAGCCGTTTATCCGATATCCGATGGCGAAAACAAAGCACTTAACAGCTATAAAATTGTCCAATTCACGTGCTTCTGAACGGACACACCGTATTAGAATTTTAATAACAAGCAACAAAGCTTACCTTGTAGCAATCAGCCTGGCACGAAAGAAGCCTTTGTACTGCCACCAAACTTGCACTTGTGGCACCACTTCGTTAGGAATGTGCTCTTCCGTCACTCTCGACGCAGGTCATTTTAGAACATCGTAGGTTGTCCACTTATTTGCGACGCGATCGAAACATGCCACTCACTGCACTCAGTACCACAGCACCACCTTTTTCGGAAAGCACAGCCAGGCAGCCCACACACAACAAAACCTTCGTGGAGAAAATGGCTCCAGTTGTGACGGCTACGCAAATGTAGTCCGTAAGAAAATGAAAGAGAGAGGTGTATCGTTCCGAGAGGAAACGGCAAACGTAAAGCAGAAACTCGCATATTTCGACTGTTTCCCCGAAAATACGAGCGCGTTTTGTCAAACTGATGAGAAATCCGTTATGATTTAAGGCTGCCAGTGAGACATGTGTATTTTCTTGCCTACCAGAAGCAATGGACTACTTTTTGGTCGCGAAAGTACACAGCGTAAACACGAGCGATAGCTTTGGTAGCGCTTCACCTGATGCATGAAATCTGTTTCACGTGCACGTGGAAAAAGTGAGGGGCCGTCTACGAAGGTCCTGCGCACTGTTCCGAGAAAAAAAAGCGTGGCTCATTGCGGAAGAAAAGGACCGGAGGGGGGGGGGGAGGGGGACGGACAGAGGGGGGCTCTTTTTTGTCATTTATTTTTTTTTGGCTCGTCTTTTGCATTCTTTTGGGCAATGGTGGGTCAGCTGTAGAAAGAGTAGTAGCGATAGCCCGCTTTCGCGCCGCACTCGGACAAGACGAGGTAAAGAAAATAAAAATAAAAGTAAAGAACGTTGCTGACACATTCCAGCAATCATTCGTTTAGCTATAACTTACAGTGCACATGCAATCTGGGCGCTTATTGCGGAAAGCTGGCACAAGTTTTGCATTAATGCACCCCTATAATGCGCACGTATAACAATTGCTTTTGCTCTTGCAACTGCAACATCGACGAAACAATAATAGTTCAGCTTGACGCATCGTTTTTATGCAGATAATAATTAGCTCACGCTGTAGGTAAATCGCGTATAATTGAAATTACGATGCCATGAGAAAGCAGAACTCACTACTAACCCTCCCTTACTCTCTTTTACCATTTACCCTTAGTGTTTGCTTTTTACATTCATTTCTTTCGTAATTACTAATTGCTGGATGGCACGAGATATGTGGTTCCATCGATTAATTGTGTGTATATAAATAACATTACTGGGTATAATATATATATATATATATATATATATATATATATATATATATATATATATATATTGTTCGGAAACAAGATTTTCCTGAGCCCGAATAAATATTTTAAAAAAAGAGATTCACGCGATTAACAAAAACAATGCAAGTTTACACACGTTGCGGCAGGTGGACCGGCCGCAACGTCAGTAAACATATATTGTTTTTGTTAGTCGTGCGAATTTCCTTTTTTTAATATATATATATATATATATATATATATGTGTGTGAGGAACTGCCCCTTAATTGGATGTCGACACATATATAATATAATGCACCTATATATATGACTATTAACTTACATTATGTGACTTTTGATGCATACTCTTTATATCGAGTATATAAAGCCATATACGGGCCACGGACGCCGTATATGGAAGTATGATTGATTGATTGATTTGTGGGTTTAACGTCCCAAAACCAGCTCTGATTATGAGAGACGCCGTAGTGGAGGTCTCCGGAAATTTCGACCACCTGGGGTTCTTTAACGTGCACTGACATCGCACAGCACACGGGCCTCAACATTTCGCCTCCATCGAAATGCAGCCGCCGCGGCCGGGATTCGATCCCGCGACCTTCGGATCTGCAGCCGAGTGCCATAACCACTAGACCACCGTGGCGGGGCTATATGGAAGTATGCTGCTACCGTATATGTCATATAAGGCGCAATATAAAGCCATATATGGCAGTATATAGCTGCCTTATATGGCATATAAAACGCCATATACGTTCATATCTAGCTGTATATGACCTTATATTGACGCTTATATGGCAGTATATAGCTTGATATGAGCGCTTATATGTCCATATCTGGCAATATATAAGACATATCTGGCCCATATATGACATTTCCGTAAGGGTTGTCTCTTCAGTGCCGCAAAGGCTCGCCTTCCTTTCTCTGTTGCGTAACATAGCGCTCCAGGAAGCACCACCCCACTTGAACACTGGCGGCGCATTGATTCCGCAGTTGCATCCGTGCATCACGAGGAGTGGGGAAAGGCCCCGCCACGGTGGTCTAGTGGCTAAGGTACTCGGCTGCTGATCCGAGGGTCGCGGGATCGAATCCCGGCCGCGGCGGCTGCATTTCGATGGAGGCGAAATGTTGAGGCCCGTGTGCTGTGCGATGTCAGTGCACGTTAAAGAACTCCAGGTGGTCGAAATTTCCGGAGCCCTCCACTACGGCGTCTCTCATAATCAGAACTGGTTTTGGGACGTAAAACCCCACAAAACAACAACATTTTTTTTGCAAATCTCTAAAGTTATAGACATATCATCCCAACCATTTGAATAATAAGCTTTAAGAACCGACACGACTAGCCAAGAGTTTTTACTTGAAAAAACTCTCGGTGAATCCCCTTTCGTGAGTAAGCGCCGTATCTCTTAAGGATCATCATCATCATCATCACTACATGCTTCGCACTCGAATGAGGGCATGTAGTGGGATGTTAGGTCGTATGACAAAAGCATGGAGCTATGCACCAGCGCTCACGAATGACGAAGGTAGCAAAGGAGCTTCGGCGTTGCGGGCGTCATTAGCGCACTTGAGCGTCATTGGCGCGAAGGTGGCGAATGGAATGACAGCAGGTTAGGCTGTTTCGTACGCAAGCAGAATCAGTGAAGGGTTCAGAGATGTGCTTGGAAAATAAGGAAATTTAATGTACCGTTATACTGCAAAATTAACTCGAACAACGCAACACCTAAAAACAAATAACACGTGGATGCACGACATAAAAACAGGTAAACAACTCTGAAAGCATCCAGGCAGTGAGAAATTGCTAAGAGCGCGGGAGGAGGGCGAGAGCAATATTGAGAAAGAGTAAGAAAACGCCTGTCGAGAGTGTATAGAAAGAATGCCGTCGAGATTAACCGCAGCCCAGTAGGGAGTGGCTTATATTACCTGGTAAACGGATTGGCTAAAAAAATCTTAAGGCGGACCAGCAGTGTTCCCCTCCTCTTTTCTTTGTTTACTGCAGCGTTTTAAAGACCGTGTAGGACCCAGGATCTTTTAGTCTAGACTGTAATCACTGAGCTGATAGATGAGCAAGACTCCGTACGATGCAACTTTAGTCTGGGTCGTAACCACTTGTTGGTCGAACAGTGATACGCGGTCCGTCGTATGTAGTAACAGTGCTCTAGGCGCTAACGTAAGAAAGTTAAGTAGAAGAGTAAGACGCTGTTAATGTTTGTGTCGTGAGTGTACTTCGGCAAGCTCCGTCAATATCACTCCCGTAAATATTTCGCTGCAATATTTTATCAAATTTCATTACCTCCAACCTGCCTCCTGCTTCATCGACGCTGATTGTCTATCTCCGTGACGGGCCACGATCCACATCAAGAACACAGCGAACCAACCAGAACTGTACCTCTAAGATACTATCGCGATACTGTTGTATCGCAATACTGTCCAGCCCTGTGGTAAAGCGACTACTGACTGACTCGCATGGCGATCCTCTGCCCTTACACATTGGTCCCGAGATCGACCTGTAGGCGGGAGCACCATCACCGCGTTAGTGTGGATAGGTGACCGGCGTCTCGCATTGAAAGGTACACAAAGATGCAACGTTCTGAGAGGTTTGAGGCAATTGTTAGCTACATGAATGCGTGGACTGCAGTCAAATGTTTAAATGTATAGGTGCTCCAATGTCACATTAGTGCTTCAAGCACGAAGGAAGTTCCCATCGATACGTGAAAGAAGCGTAATCTACCGATTCACGGGGCACTGGCATCGTCCAGTCTCAGTCAGACTTCGTCGGCGTTTCCGTGTTTGTTTTCTTGTTTGGCTATATTTAACTTGGTGTTTCGTGTGCAATGAAGGCAGTAGTGTTGCTTGAGTAGAATAGGTAGTTCAGTATTTTGAGTTGTCGCCGCTCGTGTTTCACAATTGGCTGTAGAAATAAAAAAGGCCGTTACGGGGCATTCAGTTCAAGCGGCAGCTTGTGTACCGTACGCGAGTTCCAAATAATTTGGGGAGCAAATGCAGACGTTCTTCAAGCAAAAAAGAAAAAAACAAAGACCATGCTGGTCGAATTGAAGTTTAACGTGGTTTTGCTAGGGTTTACGTGACCTTGCTAGGTCTTGCTGGTTTCGCAAGGTCTCATTTTATTTAGTCTTAGCTCGCTAGGGCTCGCCTCAATTAGTTGTAACTTAATCAGGGTTGTCTTATTGAGGCATGTCATTTCAACGAGAGTTGGCCAAATTAGGCTAATTGGTTTAATTTAAGCTTGGACTGTTTTATAGAGGCTCGTCGATTCAATCAAACTGGTCTAAATTAGGTTAATTAGATTAATTTGCACTTGCCCGAATTCGTATCAGCTTAAAGGGGCACTGACACTAAAATTTCCCCGCTGAGGTAGCCTTCGGGACAGGTTTTCGTGGATGTGCACATGTCATTGATCAAATATTAACAGCGAACAAAGCTCTGAATGTAATTTAAGTAAGTACTGAAGTTTGCATGCGCAATCGAGCGCTAGACGCCGTACCTCGCACTCATTTTCTTTATGGAATACTCGCATAGCCTTCACTGCATTGCACCTGATGCATGGAACGGACTCGTACGACCAAGGTCGCTGGATTATACTTGGACAATAGACCTTTTCCTGTTTATCAACAGTATGACACTATTCCTGTTTGACACTGTTCCTGTTTGGCAACAAGCCCCATATATATCGTGGTGGACCATTTTCGCAGTGGTTGGCAAAAAGCTCCGGCGGTTCCAGTAGTTCGGGCTTTGCACGCGATGGTGCTGTACATTCCCGACATTCCGCGTTAGCGGTTTGTCGAAAGCTGCAACTTCGTGGAAGCCGGTATCCCGACTCCTACACCATTTCGGAATGGAAGAATGACCGTAAAAGTGGGCCAAACGTTCAGTTTTAAGATACCTGTCTGTACCTAGAGAGCACGCCTGTCCCTTACAACGAACGGAGAGGCATTTGTAATGTATACGGCTCCTGTGACCATGCATTACAATATGAAACGATCGCGACGTTTTCTCCATAGCGTGTTGACACTGTCGAGGAGGAACCGCATGCACGCAAGCTGCCATATCCAGCGAACTCTCTCGCGCTCGGCACGACGTAGAGTCCATCAGGTACAGTACTGCTGCGTACGAAATACGTGAAAGAGTATTCATCTGAAAATATGGGAGATATAAGAACATTTCTAAGAGTGACAAAAAGAAAGTAATCTTTATTTGCTCTTGCGCCTGCCTTACTGACCACCGGTAGCGCCAGCGAAGGACGCGTCTTCGGCTTCGGCCATGCTGGTGACGTTGGGGGCCATGTGGGGAGTCGCAGAGACGACGTCCCCGTCCAGGAGCACAGGTGGCGGCCGATCTGCTTGCGGGCGCAGGTTCAGCTCGGGAACAGCGCCGGGAGGGGCCACATGGCGAGGCAAGTCTTCCTGGGGTGGCACCGTGGCCAGGCTGGTGATGGCCTCGAGTGCTGCGACGCCGTGCCCGCCCCGTGGCTCACTGGTGGCGCGATCGCTCAGCCGGAAGAAAGCTGTGGTGCCGATCACTGACGCAGCGAACATGAAAAAGCTGAGGAAGACGGCCCTCATCACGCGGTCGTTCGACATGCGCCTGGCGCTGGAGTCGTCGCGGCTCGAAGTGTCCTCACTGCTCTCCATGAGGTACGAAGACGAGGCCGTCTCAGTGGCCGTCTCATGCTGCTGCGAAGTGGGCAGCGAAGCGATGGAGTCTTGCCGGCGGTGAAAGATGTCCCGCGTGGTGTCGAAGACGCGGCGCATGAGGGTGTCCCAGAATGCAGGCTGCGGGACCAGCATTGAGTGCGAGTCGGCGCGGAGGTGGCCCATCGACCTGCCGGGATTTGCTGCTTCCCCGCGCTGCTCCAGGTCACCATGGTGCATCTCTGCTTGACTTTGGACAGCGAATCCATGTGTGGGTTCTGATGGCCTACCCACCTCGGCAAAGGCCGCGGTGTGACGTGTCAGCGCCGGCCTTCTTGCAGGCGCCTTGCATGGGTACCGCGCGTGAGCCGCCGGCGCTTTTGGCCTCCAGGACTTCTTCCACCACGACATCGAAGTCTGCCCGGACGCACGCGTCTCTCGAGCGGGCGTCGCTCGGCTTGGTCCCGGTACGCCCAAGCTAAGAGCCCTGGTCTCCCATGAGTCAAAAGGTTCCAAGGAAAGCCTCCTCACCGATGCCGTAGTTGGAACAGGGCTGCTTATCGGACCTGAGGAGGCCCTGTTGGGCGTTTGGGGTGAGAGACGCTGCAGTTGAAAGTTTGGCAGCGAGTGGGACTCCCGTATCAGCTCTGGAGGCGGTGTAAGGGCCCTTCGCGAGGTCCCCGCGACAGAGGGACTCGGTCGCTTGGCAGCCATTTTCAAGGTGTCTGACGGCGCCGCAATAGCGCGCGCTCGAAAGAACGTGTTTCCTCACGCGCATTGCGACAAGGCACTTCGTTTTTTTTCAAGCCGTGAGCCGCTTAATTGAGATACCTGTAATTATCGAACTTCTTTTTTTCACGAGGGAGTGGTGTATGTGATTACTGTGGCATTCTTGCATAACATTTATTAAAACTAGTCAAAATTTGCAAGGAGACACCTGCTAAAAGTGAGTTTAATTCGGCGTCTGGCAAGAGATGCTTTCCAGCGGTTTCATGACCTTTAATATTTATTATTGATGCGTGATTTTCATCCCAGCACTTATTCCGCATTGGTCGGCTTGCTGTCGCTATCGCCACCTGTTTTGATAGCTGATTTCAGCAAGCTGCCTTGTCTCTTCAGTGCCGCAAAGGCTCGCCTTCCTTTCTCTGTTGCGTAACATAGCGCTCCATTTTTTTGCAAATCTCTAAAGTTATAGAGATATCATCCCAACCATCTGAACAATAAGCTTTAACAACCGACACGACTGGCCAAGAGTTTTTACTTGAAAAAACTCTCGGTGAATCCCCTTTCGTGAGTAAGCGCCGTATCTCTTAAGGATCATCATCATCATCCTCATCATCGTCGTCATCATCACTACATGCTTCGCACTCGAATGAGGGCATCTAGTGGGATGTTAGGTCGTATGACAAAAGCATGGAGCTATGCACCAGCGCTTACGAATGACGAAGGTAGCAAAGGAGCTTCGGCGCTGCGGGCGTGTTATAAGCCGCCACTTGACCGTCATTGGCGCGAAGCTGGCGAAGGAAATGACAGCAGGTTAGGCTGTTTCGTACGCAAGCAGAATCAGTGAAGGGTTCAGAGACGTGCTTGGAAAATAAGGAAATTTAATGTGCCGTTATACTGCAAAATTAACTCGAACAACGCAACACCTAAAAACAAATAACACGTGGATGCACGGCACAAAAACGGGTAAACAACTCTGAAAGCATCCACACAGCGAGAAATTGCTAAGAGCGCGGGAGGAGGGAGAGAGCAATATTGAGAAAGAGTAATAAAACGCCTGTCGAGAGTGTATAGAAAAAATGTGTCGAGATTATCGGCAGCCCAGTAAGGACTGGCTTATATTACGTGGTAAACGGATTGGCTAAGAAAATCTTGAGGTGGACCAGCAGTGCTCCCCTCCCCTTTTCTTTGTTTGCTGGAACGTATTAAAGACCGTGTAGGACCCAGGATCTTTTAGTCTAGGCTGTAATCACTGAGCTGATAGATCAGCAAGACTCCGTACGATGCAACTTTAGTCTGGGTCGGAACCGCTTGTTGGTCGAACAGTGATAAGCGGTTCGTCGTATGTAGTAACAGTGCTCTAGGCTCTAACGTAAGAAAGTAGAAGAGTAAGACGCTGTTAATTTTTGTGTCGTCAGTGTGCTTCGGCAAGCTCCGTCAATATCAATCCCGTAAATATTTCGCTGCAATATATCATCAAATTTCATGATTCCAAACGGCCTCCTGCTTCAGCGAAGCTGATTGTCTATCTCCGTGACGGGCCACAATCCACATCAAGAACACACCGAACAAACCAGAACTGTACCTCTAAGATACTATCGCGATACTGTTGTATCGCAATACTGCCCAGCCCTGTGGTAAAGCGACTACTGCCGACTGACTGACTCGCATGGCCATACTCTCCCGTTACATATTGGTCCCGAGATCGACCTCTAGGTGGGAGCACCATCACCGCGTTAGTGTGGATAGGTGGCCGGCGGCTCGCATTGAAATCTATCAAAGAGCAACGTTTTGAGAGGTTTGAGGCAATTGTTAGCTACATGAAAGCCTTGACTGCAGTCAAATGTTAATGTATACGTTCTCCAATGTCACGTTAGTGCTTAAAGCACGAAGAAAGTTCCCATCATACGTGAAAGAAGCGTAATCTACCATTTCACGGGGCACTGGCATTGTCCATTCTCAGTCAGACTTCATCGGCGTTTCCGTGTTTGTTTTTTTGTTTGGCAATATTTAACTTGGTGTTTCGTGTGCAATGAAGGCAGTTGTGTTGCATGAGTAGAATAGGTAGTTCAGTATTGAGTTGTCGCCGTTCGTGTTTCACAATTGGCTGTAGAAATAAAAAAGGCCGTTACTGCGCCTTCAGTTCAAGCAGCAGCTTGTGTACCGTACGCGAGTTCCAAATAATTTGGGGAGCAAATGCAGACGTTTTTCAAGCAAAAAAGAAAAAATAAAGACCATGCTGGTCCAATTGAAATTTAACGTGGTTTTGCTAGTGTTTACGTGGCCTTGCTAGGTCTCGCTGGTTTGGCAAGGTCTCACTTTATTTAGTCTTAGATCACTGGGGCTCGCCTCAATTAGTTGTAACTTAATCAGGGTCGTCTTATTGAGGCCTGTCTTTTCAACGAGACTTGGCCAAATTAGGCTAATTGGTTTAATTTAAGCTTGGATTGGTTTAAGAGGCCCGTCGATTCAATCAAACTGGTCTAAATTAGGTTAATTATATTAATTTATACTTGCCCGAATTCTTATCAGCTTAAAGGGGCACTGACACTAAAATTTCCCTGCTGAGGTAGCCTTCGGGACAGGTTTTCGTGGATGTGCACATGTCATCGATCAAATATTAACAGCTAACGCAGCTCTGAATGTAATTTAAGTAAATACTGAAGTTTGCATGCGCAATCGAGCGCTAGACGCTGTACCTCGCACTCATTTTCTTTATGGAATACTTGCATAGACTTCACTGCATTGCACCTGATGCATGAAACGGACTCGTACCACCAAGGCCGCTGGATTATACTTGGACAATAGACCTTTTCCTGTTTGTCAACAATACGA
Organism: Hyalomma asiaticum; assembly: GCA_013339685.2. NCBI lineage: Eukaryota > Metazoa > Arthropoda > Arachnida > Ixodida > Ixodidae > Hyalomma > Hyalomma asiaticum. The sequence goes on along the minus strand of CM023481.1, from coordinate 177,867 downwards.
CACTATTCCTGTTTGACACTGTTCCTTTTTGGCAACAATCCCAGTATATATCGTGGTGGACCATTTTCGCAGTGGTTGGCAAAAAGCTCCGGCGGTTCCAGTAGTTCGTTCCGGCTTTGCACGCGATGGTGCTGTACCTTTCCGACATTCCGCGTTAGCGGTTTGTGGAAAGCTGCAACTTCGTGGCACCCAGTATCCCGACTCCTACACCATTTCGGAATGGAAGAATGACCGTAAAAGTGGGCCAAACGTTCAGTTTTAAGATACCTGTCTGTACCTAGCGAGCACGCCTGTCCCTTACAACGAACGGAGAGGCCATGAAGAGTGATACGTTTGTAATGTATACGGCTTCTTTCACCATGCATTACAAAAGGAAACGATCGCGACATTTTCTCTATAACGTGTCGACACTGTCGAGGAGGAACCGCATGCACGCAAGCTGCCATATCCAGCGAACTCTCTCGCGCTCGGCACAATGTAGAGTCCATCACGTCAATACTGCTCCGTACAAAATACGTGAATGAATATTGATCTGAAAATCTGGGAGATATAAGAACACATCTGAGAGGGACAAAAAGAGAGAAAGCTTTATTTGCTCTTGGGCCTCCCTTACTGACCACCGGTACCGCCAGCGATGGACGCGTCTTCGGCTTCGGCCATGGTGGTGACGTTGGGGTCCGTCTGGTGAGTCGCAGAGGCGACGTCCCCGTCCAGGCAGCAGAGGTGGCGGCCGATCTGCTTGCGGGCGCAGGTTCAGCTCGGGAACAGCGCCGGGAGGGGCCACACGGCGAGCCAAGTCTTCCGGGGGTGGCACCGTGGCCAGGCTGGTGATGGCCTCGAGTGCTGCGACGCCGTGCCCGCCCCGTGGCTCACTGGTGGCGCGATCGCTCAGCCGGAAGAAAGCTGTGGTGCCGATCACTGACGCAGCGAACAAGAAAAGGCTGAGGAAGACGGCCCTCATCACGCGGTCGTTCGACAAGCGCATTGCGGTGGAGTCATCGCGGCTTGAAGAGTCCTCACTGCTCTCCATGAGGTACGAAGACGAGGCCGTCTCGGTGGCCGTGTCACGCTGCTGTGACGTGGGCAGCGACGGGTTGGAATCTTGCCGGCGGTGGATGATGTCCCGCGTGGTGTCGAAGACGCGGCGCATGAGGGTGTCCCAGAATGCAGGCTGCGGGACCAGCATTGAGTGTGAGTCGGCGCGGAGGTGGCCCATCGACCCGCCGGGATGTGCTGCTTGCCCGCGCTGCTCCAGGTCACCATGGTGCATCTCTGCTTGACTTTGGACAGCGAACCCATGTGTGGGTTCTGATGGCCTACCCATGTCGGCAAAGGCCACGGTGTGACGTGTCAGCGCCGGCCTCCTTGCAGGCGCCTTGCATGGGTACCGCGAGTGAGCCGCCGGCGCTTTTGGCCTCCAGGAATTTTTCCACCACGACCTCGAAGTCTGCCCGGACGCACTCGTCTCTTGACCGGGCGTCGCTCGGCTGGGACCCGGTACGCCCAAGCTAAGAGCCCTGGTCTCCCAAGAGTCAAAACGTTCCAAGGAGAGCCTCCTCACCGATGCCGTAGTTGGAACCGGGCTCCTTATCGGACCTGAGGAGGCCCTGTTGGCCTGTTGGGGTGGCAGACGCTGCAGTTGGAAGTTTGGCAGCGAGTGGGACTCCCGTTTCAGCTCTGGAGGCAGTGTAAGGGCCCTTCGCGAGGTCCCTGCGACGGAGGGACTCGGTCGCTTGGCGACCATTTTCGAGGTGTCTGACGGCGCCGCAATAGCGCGCGCTCGAAAGAACGTGTTTCTTCAAGCGCATTGCGACAGAGCACTTCATTTTTTTTCAAGCCGGGAGCCGCTTAATTGAGATACCTGTATTATCGAACTTCTTTTTTCACAAAGGTGTGGTGTATGTGATTACTGTGGCATTCTTGCATAACATTTATTAAAACTAGTCAAAATTTCCTAAAAATGAGTTTAATTCGGCGTCTGGCAAGACATGCTTTCCAGGGGTTTCATGACCTTTAATATTTATTATCGATACGTGATTTTCATCGCAGCACTTATTCCGCATTGGTCGGCTTGCTGTCGCAATCGCCACCTGTTTTGATAGCTGATTTCAGCAAGCTGCCTTGTCTCTTCAGTGCCGCAAAGGCTCGCCTTCCTTTCTCTGTTGCGTAACATAGCGCTTCATTTTTTTGCAAATCTCTAAAGTTATAGAGATATCATCCCAACCATCTGAACAATAAGCTTTAACAACCGACACGACTGGCCAAGAGTTTTTACTTGAAAAAACTCTCGGTGAATCCCCTTTCGTGAGTAAGCGCCGTATCTCTTAAGGATCATCATCATCATCCTCATCATCGTCGTCATCATCACTACATGCTTCGCACTCGAATGAGGGCATCTAGTGGGATGTTAGGTCGTATGACGAAAGCATGGAGCTATGCACCAGCGCTTACGAATGACGAAGGTAGCAAAGGAGCTTCGGCGCTGCGGGCGTGTTATAAGCCGCCACTTGACCGTCATTGGCGCGAAGCTAGCGAAGGAAATGACAGCAGGTTAGGCTGTTTCGTACGCAAGGAGAATCAGTGAAGGGTTCAGAGATGTGCTTGGAAAATAAGAAAATTTAATGTACCGTTATACTGCAAAATTAACTCGAACAACGCAACACCTAAAAAGAAATAACACGTGGATGCACGGCACAAAAACGGATAAACAACTCTGAGAGCATCCAGGCAGTGAGAAATTGCTAAAAGCGCGGGAGGAGGGAGAGAGCAATATTGAGAAAGAGTAATAAAACGCCTGTCTAGAGTGTATAGAAACAATGTGTCGAGATTAACGGCAGCCCAGTAAGAGTGGCTTATATTACCTGGTAAACGGATTGGCTAAAAAAATCTTGAGGCGGACCAGCAGTGCTCCCCTCCCCTTTTCTTTGTTTACTGGAACGTATTAAAGACCGTGTAGGACCCAGGGTCTTTTAGTCTAGGCTGTAATCACTGACCTGATAGATCAGTAAGACTCCGTAAATGCAACTTTAGTCTGGGTCGGAACCACTTGTTGGTCGAACAGTGATAAGCGGTTCGTCGTATATATGTAGTAACAGTGCTCTAGGCTCTAACGTAAGAAAGTAGAAGAGTAAGACGCTGTTAATTTTTGTGTCGTCAGTGTGCTTCGGCAAGCTCCGTCAATATCAATCCCGTAAATATTTCGCTGCAATATATCATCAAACTTCATGATTCCAAACTGCCTCCTGCTTCAGCGAAGCTGATTGTCTATCTCCGTGACGGGCCACGATCCACATCAAGAACACACCGAACAAACCAGAAACGTACCTCTAAGATACTATCGCGATACTGTTGTATCGCAATACTGCCCAGCCCTGTGGTAAAGCGACTACTGCCGACTGACTGACTCGCATGGCCATACTCTCCCCTTACATATTGGTCCCCAGATCGACCTCTAGGTGGGAGCACCATCACCGCGTTTGTGTGGATAGGTGGCCGGCGGCTCGCATTGAAATCTATCAAAGAGCAACGTTTTGAGAGGTTTGAGGCAATTGTTAGCTACATGAAAGCCTTGACTGCAGTCAAATGTTTATGTATACGTTCTCCAATGTCACATTGGTGCTTCAAGGACGAAGAAAGTTCCCATCATACGTGAAAGAAGCGTAATCTACCATTTCACGGGGCACTGGCATTGTCCATTCTCAGTCAGACTTCATCGGCGTTTCCGTGTTTGTTTTTTTGTTTGGCAATATTTAACTTGGTGTTTCGTGTGCAATGAAGGCAGTTGTGTTGCATGAGTAGAATAGGTAGTTCAGTATTGAGTTGTCGCCGCTCGTGTTTCACAATTGGCTGTAGAAATAAAAAAGGCCGTTACTGCGCATTCAGTTCAAGCAGCAGCTTGTGTACCGTACGCGAGTTCCAAATAATTTGGGGAGCAAATGCAGACGTTCTTGAAGCAAAAAAGAAAAAACAAGGACCATGCTGATCGAATTGAAGTTTAACGTGGTTTTGCTAGGGTTTACGTGGCCTTGCTAGGTCTTGCTGGTTTCGCATGGTCTCACTTTATTTAGTCTTAGCTCACTGGGGCTCGCCTCAATTAGTTGTAACTTAATCAGGGTTGTCTTACTGAGCCCTGTAATTTCAACGAGACTTGGCCAAATTAGGCTAATTGGTTTAATTTAAGCTTGGATTGTTTTATAGAGGCCCGTCGATTCAATCAAACTGGTCTAAATTAGGTTAATTAGATTAATTTAGACTTGCCCGAATTCGTATCAGCTTAAAGGGGCACTGACACTAAAATTTCCCCGCTGAGGTATCCTTCGGGACAGGTTTTCGTGGATGTGCACATGTCATCGATCAAATATTAACAGCTAACACAGCTCTGAATGTAATTTAAGTAAGTACTGAAGTTTGCATGCGCAATCGAGCGCTAGACGCTGTACCTCGCACTCATTTTCTTTATGGAATACTTGCATAGCCTTCACTGCATTGCACCTGATGCATGAAACGGGCTCGTACCACCAAGGTCGCTGGATTATACTTGCACAATAGACCTTTTCCTGTTTGTCAACAATATGATGTCACGCAGAGCATCGCCATATATATCGTGGTGGACCATTTTCGCAGTGGTTGGCAAAAAGCTCCGGCGGTTCCAGTAGTTCGTTCGGGCTTTGCACGCGATGGTGCTGTACCTTCCCGACATTCCGCGTTAGCGGTTTGTCGAAAGCTGCAACTTCGTGGAACCCTGTATCCCGACTCCTACACCATTTCGGAATGGAAGACTGACCATAAAAAATTCACAGCATATCCACGAGGTGAATGATGGTGAGGTGGGCGAAGCTCCGGATGTTATGGGTGATACCGTTAATCCTTCGAGAAGTTCGCCAGATAACATCATCATGCATGCACGGGAGATACGGTGAAGAAAACTTCTATTGAGATTTCAAGTTACCTTTATATATTACGCACTTGTGGTCGGAGAAGTGCACAGCTAGGGGTTCGAGTACCGGTTTAAGGGGAATGTTAGCAAACACGATGTCTATGCACTACCCCCGTATGGTAGTAGGTGCAGGGTGGTCTAGGGAGATGCACCTGAGCGAGTGTCTGATGCACCTGAGTGCCGCGCCCGCCGCTCCGCTTCGTCCATGCCCCACCAACGATCCGACACGTACGGCGACGATCCAGGAGACTGAGAGAGGCACTCGTTCCCCGCGCACTCAGGCAAAGCCCGCGCAGCAGCCAATCGGAGAGTAGCGGCACTTCCACCGCCATCTCGTGGAGATTCACACAAGCGAACTATTGCACACACTTCTATTGGACCAACGCAATCTAGGAAATGAGACGAGAAATGGTGATGACGACACAGATAGTGTACAGTGCCATCTAGAATATCATCACTCAACTGCAGTTTGTATGTACTTCTATGAGACAGCGCCATCTATTATACTGTTCGGGAGATACTGCCGGTTACGCCTTACGCCGGACGCGTGAGAAGGTACTAAGAGGAGCTTCGCCCCTAAAAGTTGGCCGACTTTGAAGGTATCTGTGTGTACCTCGCGAGCACGCCTGTCCCGTTCAACGAACGGAGAGGCCATGAAGCGTTACTGATCGCTCAAAGGGCACGACCTTACGATGGAAGGCTACGTGCAGCTAGTGCTTGTCTCAAACTAGGGCACCCACGCTTTCCGTCGACTGTTGTCATGTGGAAATCGAAGAGGAAAAAAAATACCCCCCGACGCCGCTGCCTTTTTTTGCGCGTTTGACACATTCTATACATAGTGTTCTCTTGACGTCACGTACGCCGCCCTCACTCGCCATTCATGGTCGCCATTGCTGGGTACCTAGCGGCCGCAGTTCACGTGCTGTAGCCAATGAGGCGTGCCGGTGGCGAATGCCGGAAGTGACGGAGCCGCGCTCGGTGAGGCACGTGCTCGCTATAGTCTGTTTCAGGAGTTCCATGCAGCTGAGCAAAGGCCACAAGGCCATCTAGCGCCGAATTCTTCCGAGGAGAGGCGGAATGTCATTGTTCGGACACGCACCTGCGAGGCACCCCTGCCAATAGGGGCCTCACTCCCCTTTCCAAGGCTTCTCCTGCCTCTACACGGTTCGCCACTGGCAGATGCCATGGCGCGGAGGAATGCGTTTAAGACGTGCTTGCCCTCCTGATTAATAGAAGGGGCCTGTCGCTTCCACAGTGCTGCACAGAACTCCTGAAAGAGGCTATAGAACTTGGTTCTAGGTTACCCTGTGCAGTATCCACACTGCGCTGTGTATCTGCATGGCCGGTGGTGTTGTGGCTTTCATATGAACTTATTTCTGTTCTTTTTGCTGAGGGACTGGACTTTTATCGGGTCGAAAGGAGGCGAGAGTGGTACTATCTATGGCGTCGAAAAACACAAAATTTTCTTTGGAGTGCTAGCCCTACGCAAGTTGCAGTAATGATCGCGAAATGCGAAAAGCTGCACAGCGTTCAGGACCACCGCTTACTGGAGGAGCGTTTCCGTTTCAGAGTGAGTTCAAAACGTTGACACTTTCTTTGTGTTTCAGGGCTAGTCCTTTTGAAAGCAAACGCCTTAGCTACCCACTCTGGGAGGTCAGAAAATGTAGGCGGCCCGCACCCTGGTTGATGAAATTTACATGCTCACAAATTCTGCGGAAGCACAAATAACAAAACGCCCAAAAACACTAAGTGATGCGCTAGCCTCTTTACTTTCCAGCGATGAAACGTAATCGACAAATCCTGCTGCTGTCTAACGACTGCTGTTTTACACAGAGCACAGCTCACACTCACGCTTTACGTCGACTGTTGTCGTTGGGAAATCGGAAAACGAAAAATGATGCCGCTGTCTTTCCTCGCGCGTGTTGCACATCCTTCAGCGCAAAAGCTAGCCATCATGTCAAAGCGGCAAGCTGCATGCACACAAAAGCTCACTCCCCTTTCATGACGTACCCCAGGACAGGTCCATAGCAAAAGTGATCAGAAGGGGACCCCAACTTCCGCGACGTCACAACGGCAGCTGAGCTCCGAGCAGTGCAGCTAGGAATGATGACGTTGCGGCCACCACTGCTTCGACAAGGCGTCGTACACGGATAGATATTTCTCCCCATAGTGGAGTAGATCGATACCAACGCGATACCACGGGTATTCGGGTGGTGATCTCATGATTAGTGGTTTTGCCGCTTGGCTGTATCCGTGGCGTCTGCTTACCTCGCACTTATGAGTCATAGCAGCGATTTCGCCATTAATGCCTGCAGCCAAAACACGCATCTTCTCGCTCTTGCATTGCATTTGTTCTGGCCCATGTGGCCTTGATGAATGTGCTCTAGCATTTCCTTTCGCATGCGCGAGGGGATTATTACTTTGCTTCCTTAAGAACTCCTTTGATGACAGAAAGTTCGATGGCAAAAGTTTCAACTGTCCCTGCATGCTTTCGCCGGCATATATACTCTCCTTTACTCCACACAGGTATGGGTTCTTACCCGTTGCGTTTTCGAGCCGCTTTAGCGTGACATCGGTTACAAAATCTGCTAGCATACTCACGGCGTGTATTAGGGGCGAAGCTCCTCTTAGTCTAACCTTGTCCCGCGTCAGGCGTAACCGGCAGTATCTCCCGGGAGGCACGCGCTCGCCCTCGGCGCGTGCCCCCGGCGCGTGCTGTCTTGTGAGAGAGAGACAGAGAGAGAGAGAGCGAAAGGCGCGCGTTGACTATGGAAACGCTCTTTCTTAGATGAACGCTCTACCAGCTCGCAAAGAAGGAGAACGCGGCCTCACCCGCGAGAGACAACGTTGGCGCAGGCAGCGTCTCCTAGCGAGTTTCTTGACTGAGAAATACCGACTGCTCGCGTTGGAGAACCGTTCACCGGCCACGCATATATATATATATATATATATATATATATATATATATATATATATATATATATATATATATACGAACTACGATGAACCTGCCGAGCTTCGCCCACTCATAATCATTCACTCGGTGGATATGCTGTAATTTTTTTCGATGTCTTCCTCACATGCGGCGTCACATTCTGGGTCGGGAACTGCAGCTCTTGAAAGCATGTCCACGCGGATGAGCTGCTTTCCAGGAATGTATTTCATAGTGAAATCGTATTTTAATAACCACAAGAAGAACCTTTGAAGTCTCGGCGGAATTTCTCCGATTGCTTTTTTAGCGAGAGCTGTCAGTGGGCGGTGGTCGGTGTCCAACGTTATCTTGCGGCCGTACCGTAGATGAAAAAAATGAAATTTCTGACATCGGAACGTCACCACCAAAGCTTCTTTTTCAATCTGAGAGGAGCGTTGTTTTACTGAAAAGAGCGTTCTGGATGCGTACGCCACAGGATGCCAGCTATCGCCATGAAGTTGTAGAATGGTCGAGCCCAGCCCAGCCATTGACGCGTCTGACGTCACCTTTGTTTCTTTTAGAAGGTCGAAAATTAGCAGAACTGGCCCCCTGCTTAGGCCTTCACATATTTCTGCCCATTCTTTCTTTATTCTTTTTCCATCTCTTTCTGTCTCTCTTCACCCCTTCCCCAGTGCAGGGTAGCAAACTGGATATTTTCTTTTCCGGTTAACCTCCCTGCCTTCCGCCCATCATCTCTCTCTCTCTCTCTCTGCCCATTCTTTTGAGTGGCTGGGAGACCACTCAAAAATTGCGTCATGTTTGATTGAACTGCACAAACCAGGAGTCTTTCCTGCTAACGACGGAATATACTTGGAAAAATAGTTGGCCACGCCGAGCAATCGCTGCACTCCACGCTTGTCGGTTGGCGCCGGTATGTCCGCTATGCAGTTGACAAGCTGGCGGTTAGGCGTTATTCCCTTTTCAGAAATCACATCACCTAAGAATTCAATTTCTTCGACGCCCACATTGCACTTCTCCGCATTCAGTGCTAATCCCGCTCGTTTTGCGGCTTCAAGCGCGCTTTTTAAAGGCCTGCCATGCTGCTGTCTTGACGTTCCCCACACCAAAATGTCATCCACGTATACATGAACGCGGTTTTCATGCCGTATACATGAATAACGTACACATGAGTAACGTTTCATGCCGTACACATGAATAACGTTGAATGTCGTGTACATGAATAAAGTTTTCTGAAAAACTTCGGACGCAGTTGAGATACCAAACGGCAGCCTTAAAAATCAATATCTGCCGAGCGGTGTTGCAAATGTACAGATTCTTGATGTGCTGTCATCAAGCGGAACTTGATGAAACCCTGCCTTCGCAACGAGACGGCTGAATGCTTTTGCGCCTGCCAATTCTGCTTGTATATCCTCGCGCCGTGGCATCTCGTACTGTTCTCTCTTTATGCATTCGTTGATCCTTCTAAGATCCATGTAGAGTCTCAGTTTTCAGTCTTTCTTTTTAACAATTACTAAGGGGCTCACCCAGTCAGTCGGCTCGTTGACCTTGGCAATGATTCCGGCTTCTTCCATTCGCCTCAGTTCATTGCGCAGTGGTTCCGGCAGGGTCAAGGGTACACGCGGGGCTGCTTGTAAAACCGGAACTGAGCCTTTCTTGATCACCAGCTTGTATTGGCGTTGTACGCAGCCGGTACCTTGGAAAACCTCGCTGTATTCCTGCAGAAGTTTTTCAGAACTGCTTGTTACAGTATCCACGTTTCTGGTAATCAATCCGAGCTGCTCCGTCTCGTTCAACCCAAGCAGCGCCTGATGTGCCTTCTTGACAACGAAAAAATTCAACTTGCAGCTTTGGCACCCAATGACCACTTGTTCGCTGATGACGCCTGCATGCTTGATCGCGGATCCGCTGTACGATCTTAGCGTTGAACTGCTCTTTCTGAGGAGCGGTCCTGGTTTGATGTTCTTGTAGATAGAAAATGGCAGTAGATTTGCTTATGAACCCATGTCAGTTTTCAGAAAAACCAACGTTCGCCTGAACCATCCAGTCACGATTGGTTCCTACGCAGTCCACACAGACATCCAAGATTCTGAAGTCGTCCTGGTCGTCCCTCAATTCACTGACTTGCTCCGCCTTTCGACAGCACGCTGCGAAGTGGTTCTTTGATTGGCATACTCTGCACGTTTTTCCATAGGCAGGACAGTTTCGTGGCTTGTGCACCCTGCCGCACTTGGGACGCTTGGGTTTTCCTTGAGGCTATCTTTTTTCTTGCGTCATCTGCACCGGATTTATTTGTTCATTTTGAGCCCTTGCTTCGTTTTGAAGAGCTGCTTCGAATGCCTTGCATATTTGTTCCGCTTTAGCCATTGTTAGTTGGTTGTCTTGGAGAAGCTTCGTGCATAAAGTCTCATTATGGTTTCCAATTACTATTTAATCGCGGAACATGGAGTCGGCCAACCCTTCGATATCGCACTGCCGGGCCTGCTTCCTCACGTCGCGTACAAAGTATTAGAATGTCTCCTCCGCTGCCTGCATTTTCTTCCGGAACACATACCGCTGCGCCATAACACTTCATTTGTCTGTGCGCTCCGGTAGTTGTCAAACTTCTCTATGATGGTCTTGTATCTTCTCTACTTTCACCTTCATTAAAAACGAAATTGTTAAAGATTTCGAGAACTTCATCACCGGCCAAAGTCAGCAGTTGTGCCATCTTTGCAGCATCGCTCAGAAGTTTGTCTTAGGGTTTCACTACGGTAATGTAGAGCTCTTGTTTTTGCTTAAATAGCTGCTAGGTTTTGGAGCCGTCGCCTCTGATACGAAGGGGGTCTAGAGGCTTCAGAATATTCATTGCAGTGCCGTAGCTCCCAAAACTTGACTCTCATCAGGGCGTCGTCGGGCACGTCTGGCACTTCTGACATCATGTATCGTTGCGCTGCATTTGATGTAGAAACAGGCCGACATCTGATGGGCGAAAAAGGGACGCCACCTTTATTTGAGGCTCGATTATATGGGCAGGCCAACACGTGTGGCCAACGAAAAAGAGAAAGGGCGTATCTTGCACCGAATAACTAAAATACAGAAGACTTCGGCGCATGTCTTATCACATGGCGATACAGTGAGTCAAGTTATTATGCGGCAATTAACGCGTACGTCGTTGTATAAGCGTCAGCTAATATCAGTTCGTTTGTGTTGCCACAAAACAACCAAGTATCCCGAGGCGATATCACTACCGCACAGCATATAAACGCTCACGATTCTTGGGTAATTTTTCCAGAAAAAAGAGCCAGGCCTGTGCGGAATCGAAGGACAGTGACAGCGTAAGCTGAAAGAGCGACCTTCCTAGAGGCCATTGTAAACGCTTGGGGAAACTAGTGCAAGTACAGGTGGTGGGTATCCCCTGCGCCATAACTCTGCGGTTTGGGCTTCTCTCTGCACAGCGGTCTGCTGTGCCCGACGTTGCCCTGCTGCAGCCGCGCGCGTAACCCTGCGATTCACTTCTTCAACAGCGGTCCGCATCTTGCGAGGAGGCGCCATCAGGTATATCGAAGAGCCATGTCAGGCTGCTGTCGGGGCTGCGCTCGTCGCCTGTCGCGTGACGCATGGAACGATACGACAAAACTGCTTCAGGAGGCAGCGCTTCGTAAAAACACATTTCGAAGGCTACGCGGAGGAAATCAGCGCCAATAGATGACAACAGTTGTCCTGTTTTTCACGAGGAGCAATATTGGTTACGGGCACGGGCGGCGGCGGCGGTGGCGGCGGCGGGCAACTACGGCGCCGTTGTTGTGATCTCATAACAGCTTACGCTGTAAAACACAACTGCACTTTGTTGTATGCTTCAAAGGCACGGAGGCAGCTAAACCGAAAGAATTCTGCCGGACTGGGCGTGTGACAATGATATGGCACGCTCTTGAAACAAGCATTGAGTAATCCTATAAAGGAGAGGATCACTGAATACTGAATATCGCGAATAGGACCGCGCAATACCGCGTCGGCGGCGCAATGGTTGAGCGTCCGCTTTTGACGCGGTAGGTATCTGGATCAAATCCCAGTGCCAGGCGGGCAACCCACCGGATTAGGAAAGGGTAGAGGAGCACACACCTGGCGCTCGGTGTACTTATCTCGAAAGGTTGACCCATATGGACGTGGCAGGTGCCCTGGTGAAATAGTGCTGTGGTAGGCAGGGAGGCACACGGTCACTGCCGCCGGGTACGTACCGCAGAAATAGGGACATGCGCGCTTCCGGCCTGGTGCTCGGCAGTTGAAAGGTACTGTACGCTTGGGAGGTTATCCACCCTTGTGGGTAACCGATTCCCACGACTCTCACGCACTGTGGGAATCGGCGTCATCAGAAGCAGTGAACTAGGAAATTCTCGATGGCGAATTCGCTTCTTTGGCGTTCAACCAATTGTTGCGAGTAGGATCTAGGCTTTCGTGGAAAGCTCGCGTAGCCACTCATGAGTATGTTTAAAATGGGCCAACCAGGAATGGCGACGCGAACGCAGATTTTGAATGGTATACCTCATGGTACGATGTAACTTTGGAACTCACGTCAGTCCAAAGCACAGACATGTGTTTTGTCAAAGAAAAGTGCGCTACACGGTGCCTTGATGTTCTATCACAAGAGTCGTTCATTAAAGTATTCCTACGGGATCGATCGAATTTGCACAAAAGCATTCCGAATGGTAGCAGGGCAAACGTATTGCTATAATAGTGCTTATCACACATTAGACGCGTAAGTCACGTTACGGATGCACAACCGTTACGACTGATGCTAACCACAAAGTGGCTAACGACAACAGGCTAACCACAAAGTGGCGACCTGGTTAGCCGCGCTCACGCGAATTGCAGACGGGGCGCGTGGGAGTTATACGACACGCCGCCGCCTATATGGAGCAGAACCCGTATTCCCAACAACATCGTACGCTTAAAATAGTGATGATGGTAAGATTACTGGCGAAGTCGTTCAAACAATGCCAAAAAACACTCGCAAAAGAGAGGTGTTGTTAACTCTCTCCAAATTCACTAAACCTGTCTCACAAAGCACTGCCTGCGTCATCGAAGCACCCAGCGTAAAGTTAGACCGAGCGCCGAAAAACAACAAAGAAAGAAAAGCGACCTGCGCGGAAGAGGCGCTGCCATGGTCACACAGCAGCTGGCCTAAATCGACACGGCGAGGATCTAGAACGGGCTCGGACATTGCAGAACGCGGCAGTGAGACATCCTATCAACGCGAGTGAGCGAGAGATAGGTGCTGCCCAAGAGGCAAATATTCCGGTTTTATCAAGAAGGTTCGCTCAGTTTTGAGCGTGCGTAGATTACGCGACCCCCACCAAAACTTCGGGAAGGACTGCCGAAGGCAATATAAAGAGTCGACCACGGGCCGTCAGCAGCAGTCGTAGTCGTATGTGACTCGGCAGATTTAATCGCCTCAGACGACGTGAGATGAAAGAAGTAAACGATGCTGCTCCGCGAACCAAACCGACCAGCCCGGCGTGCAGGCCAGATATTGATGAGGCACTTCAAGTGACTTTGGTGAATAGGACTCCTCTTCTGTGTTTCATTTTTTGTTGTAGTGGATGAGCTAGTATGTTTTTGTTGTTTTCGTGTCATGTTGTAACCCATCTGTGTTTGTCTAAAGCGCTCCAGGAGGCCCTGGATGTGACCGAGT
>CM023481.1:0-164231 GCA_013339685.2 Hyalomma asiaticum | reverse complement strand
GCGCATATTAAAGGCCGGGCTGCCACGTCACGCATGATGCACGTTTAATTCACTAGTTATTCCTTTTTGGCGAACAGTTTAAAGTGCCTAAGTACCAGAGTTCACTTTTTGGGCGGATACTCTCTACCTAGTGGTACCAATACAGCACAATAAATATGACTACGTCTTAAGCACAACCGTTTAGTGACACTCAAGTTATTATACGGCACTTAACAAGTACGTCGTTATATAAGTGTCAGCTCATATCAGCTCGTTTGTCTTGCCACAAAGCAACGAAGTATCGCGAGGCGATATCACTACCGCACAGCATTTAAACGTTCACGATTCTCAGGTAATTTGTTCAGAAAAATAGCAACTACACTTTGTCGTATGCTTGAAAGACACGGCAGCAGCTAAACTAAAATAATTGTGCCGGACCGGGCGTGTGACAAAGACATGGCACGCTCTTGACACACGCATTCAGTGATCCTATAAAGAAGAGGATCACTGAATACTGAATATCGCGAGTAGGACCACTGAATACCGCGTCGGTTGAGCGTGCGCTTCTGATGCGGTAGGTACCGGCTTCAAATCCCAGTGCCGGCCGGGAACCCACCGGCTTAAGAACGGGTAGAGCAGCACACACCTGGCGCTCGCTTTACGTGCACTTAACTCGAAAGGTGGACCCATAAGGACGTGGCAGGTCCCATGGGCACACCTTACCCACCACGGCCTATAGGTGAAACCACGGCCTGTGGTAGGCAGGGAGACACCCGGCCAGCCGGGTACTTACCGGTAAAACAGGGACAAGCGCGCTTCCTGGCTGGTGCTCGGCAGACGGAAGGTCTGTACCCCTGGGAGGTCACCCACCCTTGTGGGAAATCGGCATGGGACCACTCGACCACGGCCGCTCGATAAAGACGAGCGTGGTGCGGACTGCGACGTAGCCCGGAACCGGTGTGACGAGCATATATAGTTCTCCACGACGCCCCAGCGACTCCACTGCTACGGGACAAGCGCGCGCGGGAGGAGCCGCTGGTTCTGCATGTTTCGCGCAGCGGCGAACTGCGAGTTTGCATTTCATTCACGCGAGACTGTGTTATTGTTTTGTCTAAATAAGGTCTCTACGCTGCCTGGAAGAACATAAATACTATACTACACCGACGAGGTCGGTACGGGTATGGGCCGCTTGGACTCGCCCGAACCGCGCGCTTTTGCCGCAGGTTTGGACACGCGATCACCGTTCAATATAGCTGGCAAGTTCCTCATCGTTTGCTTGACTACTTGCTTCACTTGATGCGCGTGTTTGCTGTTGAAAGAAAAACGTATTGAATGAAGTTCTTACAAATGTGTGCACGCTACTTACTGGGTTGGCCAAATAATGTTCTTATGTCCGTTTTATTAGTTCCAGCTTTTTATAAATATGAGGCAGACTTCTACAACTAACCGAACATTAAGCCGCTTTGTAGACATGTTTGTATTTCTATGTAAGGACGATGCTGTGGAGAACTAGATGGGAGTGAATGGGGTAATTGCAATGGTAGGGGGAAAAAAAAGAAGGTCGCGGAAGGCCGTGTTAGCCTCATTTCTTTATTTACAAGTTACGACATGTACATTCACGAAAAGCGACTCGTTGCATCAAAGTCGTAACACGTTCCGTGGCAGAGGCTTGTAAGCGAGTTTGAACGGCTCAACAGTTGCGATCAGGTCTCCGGCCCAGTTAGCCGTTTGCTCAGAAACATCTCACAGCTGTCGTCGGTGTGGCCTTGGTCATCCCTGTCACACGTCAGTCCCGACATTTAACACAATGTGGTAGAAGTTATGTCAAGCGCCGGAACAGCCGTTGGAAGCAATAGCTTGAGCTTCGTGGACTTGTTATATGGTCCCTCGTCAGTGAAGTGACGTGGGTGCACGAGAGACCTCTCATTTGGCGCCCCCATGCTTCCTTTCCCAGTTATTCCTTGTCGAGAAATGTTTTTTTAGCCTTACTTTACGGCGATATACTTCGCACGGAAACACGTGGTACCGGATCTGAGGGTACTTCCTTGCGTTTATGCCACATAGTTGCGCGGCATAACGCCGCGCACAACCAAAGTTATAGGAGACAATGGCACAATACAAGTACCTCGCCATTTTCCAGTCACAGGGCGTGCGAGCGAGGTGTAGAATTTCATCGAAACACACAGAAAACTCGTCCCGTACTGATTCGCGGAGAGGCCCGCTCGGCAAGAGCCGGGGGAGTTGTCCCGTAGTAGTGGCGCCCCTCCGAAAAAGCGGCGAAAACTGTCAACTTTTGTTCGCGACGCGATAGCAGGCCGCACCTCGTGCGTTGCTACAATTAAGGTCACTCCCCCCTTTTCCCCCCACTGAATCGCCTCAAGTTTTTTATGCATACCACTGCTTTCTTACGTTGCATTTGATGTTTGTGTGTGTGTGTTTCGTCAGAACATAAACCAGGAAGGATGAAAGTTAAATATACTTAGTTATTTTTTCGCCTGCACGAATGAGAGAAACTTTCGCACGCGAGGTTGATATATTCGGCTACAGATTTCACAGCCGTAGACAACTTGTTGAGGCGGGCCGTCGTGTTGGAGGTCACGGGATCGAATCCCGCGGCCATGGCTACCGCATTTAGTTGCGCGATATGCAGAAATACATAAGTATAAGTAAATACTCACCCATGTACTTAAGATTTAAGTGCAAGTTATAAGAACCCCTTGTGGTCACCGAAGGCCTCCACTAAGGGTCATGCCTCGATAATAATATCGTGCCTTTGACCTGTAAAACCAGGTCAGTTATTATTATTATTATTATTACGGCTTGTTGCGAAGCCAGTCGCTCAATGATGTGTTATACCTCGCACATTCAAAATTGACGTTTGATTTTATATCATGACATCTGAAGGGTAACTGTTGCACAAAAATTACACAAGGACGGAGAAGTGCAATGAACTGGCGCTAAGGGCGATACGGTTTTCCACCGTAAGTCGTGCACCAGCCCGGCAAACAGCGTTTTACTAGGCCCTGCTCCGGCGGTCTAGTAGCCCCCTATGCCACTTGGCTGCTGACAAATAAAAAAAAATGCTGCAGATCCCGCGCACTGCGGGAATCTGTGATGCGTAACAGTGAACCAGAAAATTGCCGATGACGAATGCACTTCTTTGGCATTCAGCCAACTGTTACCAGTAGGATCAAGACTTTTGTGCAAGGCGCCTGTACAATTCATGAGTATTTTTAAAATGGGCCAATCAGGAACGTCGACACGAACGCGGCTTTTGAATGGTATACCTCATGGTACGATGTAACTTTGGAACTCGCGTTAGTCCAAGGCACAGACATCTGTCAAAAAAAAAGTGCGCTCTACGGTGCCTTGATGTTCTATCACAAGCGTCGTTCATTGAAGAATTTCTACGGAATCGAGCAAATTTGCACAAAACATACCAAATGATATACCAAGACATACGATTGCTATAACAGTGCTTATCAGACATTACAAGCGGAATCATGCACAATCGTTACGACTGCTGGTGCAATATGTTTTCTACCAAAAATATCACGCGGCAGAAGCAGCCGTAGCGTGCTTGCTTGGCACCTCGAGGGCTCGTGTTGGATATCGCCCTAAAGCTTGCTAAGTTGCATGTGTCTATGTGCTTGTAATGTCTACATTTCAATCGCAAGCTACCACAAACAATGTTTCTTGTATTAAAAGCCGAGCCCCTTCAGCCGGCTGTTGTGTCAATCGCGAAGAGACAAATGTGGGCCTATCCTCGAGGCAGTGTGCCTGGTTGAGGCGCAGAAAACTTGAGGCGTCGGTCAAAATTGCGTGTTCGATCACCGCAGCCACAGCGTTTATATGTCTATGTTCCGCAGCCCCGGTGTTTCGCATTTCTATTTTAGTTGATCCATCGTTGACATAGGTTCTATAAGATCCATACACCTGTGGCGCATACCCGCTTCCGTGGGCCGAGCACTGCTGGTATGAGCCGCAAGATAGTGCAGTGTCGTTAATCCTGACGTATATGTAATCACTTTAGTGATGTAAGGACCAGTCATTCATGTTCGTCATATATTTATACCCTACAATCAAAATATTGGGGTACACCAGGTGAACGGGACGACCAGGAGAGCACTGAGACCTAGGCGGCCAGATAGATAGATAGATAGATAGATAGATAGATAGATAGATAGATAGATAGATAGATAGATAGATAGATAGATAGATAGATAGATACGGTCAATCTGACTCGAGTTTGTCAAGAAAAGCTTCGCATTTAATAAATAAATCTGGAGCAAAGGCCTATTCTGAGGCTTCTAGCCCTTTACCTTTGCTCCATTTAATAAAGAATGAATGAAAGAATGAATGAAGATCACGGGACTGCCTCGGTCACGGAGCCCGCGGCTGCATTTAGATGGAGGCGAGATGTTGAGGCTCGTACATTTGCTGTGCGATGCCAGTGCATGTTAGAGAACACCAGGTGGCCGAAATTTGCGCAGCCGTTCACACAGGGCGACACCTCATTCACCCAATGTCCAAGTAAAAAAAAGCGTCACCAAGCGCTAGGAGCTAGCGCCGTTACACACATTTAAATAGAGCCTTAAGGTAGCCTAAATTTTTTTAGCTCTCTCCATAGCCAAAAGTCGAACACACTATACCATCACAGGCGGCGCCTGCAGGCTCTCCGCTTCGGTAGCCGCCGCGCGGGAATGCTTTCCCACCGTTTGTCGTTGCTGCTGTTTTAAGTGAATCGGCATCTTCGAGAATGAAAACAGTAGATGTACGAAAGAACGGGTTTAATTGCTCTTTATTAAATGCACACATGACGTAAAAAAAAAAGAAATACAGGACATATTCTTTGGCACTGGTTTCAGTTTGGCATTCGGCACACCGTGGCAGTCTCAAAACAACCAGTACTTTTTGATTTTTTATTAAAATAACTTTCTTTTTTTCTTTGAGTAACGAGTAAAAAAACAAGTTGTAGTATGTCCGAGAGGTTATACAAAATGCAGAGAACAAACAATAAAATGAGATGCGTCCTACAATCTCTTAGTATATATACTATTGCACTCTGTACACATGATGTTCACCTGCCCATGCAAGCAGAGAGTAATAACAAAGTGGTTGGTTGTTCTTTTATTGCAGTTCGACACGGCGCAAAAAGCGGCGCGCCCCATTAGTGAGGCATGCATGCGTGCGTTTCAGAAGGCGACCTTCAGTGCTTGATGTGTATAAGGCACAGTTTTGAAATGATTATACACAGCTCGAGCGGCGGACGACTGCAATAAATTAAACAACAAAAAACCTTCAAATGCAATTTCTGAAATGAGGCGAAGAGAAGAAAAAAATGAAATGCTTCAACTGGAAACTGTGTCATTAAGTGTTACACGTGAGAATATACGGGGAGCTTCACTGAAGATTGCGCTTTGTGTTATTGTTTCGAGCTTTGTGTTCTTTCATTACAACCACTTGAGATGGCCGAACAAAGAAGGATCGACATTTTGAAGCTTTAAGAGGGTATTTGTTAGGTTGCCACCTTAAGTGAGATATACGTTGTAACTACGGAAGAAAGAATAGCACTTCTTATATGGCACTCCTCCGACAAAACTGCCTCAACGATGCGCGTTTTTCAAGGGCCTGAACAGCTCTTCTGCAAACAACAGTGCAAAGGGAAAGGCACATGTGAAACGCGGTCGTTTGATTGGGCGGAGACGGTTCTTAAAACTTCTTGATTGTGACGTGGGAATCGAAAAGAGAAACTGTTATTCAGCCGTGATACAATTGACGAACCCGTTATGTGACAAACATTCATAGTTACAGCGGACCGGTGAGCAGTCATTAAGGTCAACGAGGCAACGATATTGATCTCGAGAGCGAATGATTTTGATTTCAGTGTAGAATATTTGTTAATGTGGAATTGTTAGAGAACGAGTATCTTTAATTGTGGTCCAATCGCTTCGCTAAACTATGTATTCAGGCAGAGGCTAAAAAATAACAAAAAGAAGAATTCAATTTTTTTCACCTCACACACTCCTTCGCGGTCTCTGCTCTTCTTTCCGAAACGTCGTTTTTGTCAAAGTGAAGATACTCGCCGTATTTTTTTCTCATTGCGTCATTGCTCCTGCTTCGACAACCGACCAACCACCACAATCGGCCGCGATTGCATCTGTCCTCTTTCCATGGCGTATAACTACACGTCATTCGGTACACAGTGCTATGCTGTACAAGTGATGTGCCGAACAAATGATTCATCTCTTTTTGCACCACGGACAGCAGCACCGAGTTGACATAACGCACTCTGCGGTCCCTTTCAACATTATTTGTGTCCCACATCGCGTCAAAGATCGCCCGAGCTCATTGGTCCCCGTAATTGATGTAATGAAGAGCGCATTTACATTCTTCTTCCCTGAACGGTCAGTATTAGCTGTCGCAATGACGTCCGTTAATGGAGGGAAGCTCCAGTTCCGTTGCACGATGCTAGACGGAGCGAGAGAAGGACAATTTGTACGCGAACACACCGTCCGCGCACCTAGGTGATTCCTTCCATTTTTTTTATTTTATTTCTTTCGAAGTGAAAGCAATGAAAAAAGGAAAAGAAAAGAAAAACCGCACACGACTCATGAACGGCCCGTTTGGAAATGACTTTACTGTCCTACGAATCTCTCTTCCCAATAAAGCCGCATCGAGAGCTCCTCTGTACACGCCACACCACCTGCCGTTTAAAAGCACATCGCTTTTGTTTTCCACAAGGATGTCACCGCCTCTGGCGGAGCTAGTGTGCTTCTCTGTCCTACCGCATTCATCGCAAAGCTACCCCCTCTCCTCTCCTCCCTCCGCCTAATATCTGTCGTCCATCCGGGCCTCCCCTTTCAGCGCGTCGCTTGCGTCCCCTTCCCTCCGCGTGCAAAGATGATCGACTCATGGCTCGAGCTTGATGCGCCGGAAGCAGCGGTCGGGCAGCGAGTCGCTGATGTCCTTGACGTTGGCCACGTCCCTCTTGAGCTGCTCGATCTGTGCCTCGTAGTCGTGCATCCAGCCCTGCTGCTGCTGGCGCGCCGCGCGCAGCTCTTCCAGCCGCTCGTCCAGGCGCGCCTTCTCGGCCTCCCGCTCGGCATCCATCAGGCGCCGCTCCAGCTGGTCCAGCCGGCCTGGGTCCACGCTGTCCACGTTCGCTGCGCACGGAAAGGTGACAAAGAAATGGTACAGAGAACTTAGTTGTCTCTGGACTGAGCTGAGAACGAAAAGAATGTGAGTGTACTAGCCAACTAATCAACATATGGCAAGTGCTGACTGTATACCACTAGGTGTGGTAAAGCTGTACGGCAGCATTGAACACGTGTCAACCGTAGAAATGCGGTGTCATCCCAGCCCAGCCCACTCGACTCCACACCAGCCCAGCGTGAACTAGGTGGCAAGAACTTTTCGCCACCTCGAGGGCAGTTAGTAAGCAAGCGTCTTCGGCGCTAAAGTACCGAGGAGAAGATTCACCTGTTGCAAATTCTACAGGATATGTATAAATAGTAAGTGATTTTAATTCAAAACGAATATGTTTTTATAACTCACCTGTTGCAGCTGCTATAAGTGAAATAAAGTAACAAGTTACTGTATCTAGTAAGCGGTTTCAACGTTTGGGCGTCCGTGTAAATTTCATTAAGAGCAAACGTGGCAGCTTACTTCTCACGAAATTTTGACGTTCTTCCTCGAACATATTAAGCAATCCTTCGAAATCACGCCCTGCCTATAGCAAAAACCAGAGCTCATGAACACTGACGGAAAGCTGTGTCATGACTCGTCAAGTGCTCCTCGTGACACAGGTTGCATCGCTCACGCTCCTTGAGTTTTGCTTGGTTGCACGAAAACCACGCGTTTCCCGGGTTTCCCTCGTCGAGTGGTTACATTTCTCCGCTGCTGATTCGAAGGTCGTGGGATCGAATGCTGCGTTTCGATGAAGACAAAATAGTTTTTGGCCCGTGTGCACACTGCGATATCAGTGCACGTTAAAGAACCCCAGGAAGTCAAAATTTCCAGAGCCCTTCACTACGACGTCTCTCGTAATCATATCGCGATTTTGGGACGTAATACCCTAAAAAACGGACGCAATCAATCGGGTTTTCATTGCAATGACCAGGCGCAGCTGTTGGGTCGCTAGGACGTCAAGAATGATGACGATATGTTCATTCATTCATGTATTGACGTAAGGCCGACGATTGGCTAAAAACCGCCATGACAGATAACGTGGCGCTAGCGATGGCCTGAGAATGATATGTATGATAGGTTGTAATGTGGGAACAAGCGTGGTATACGTGTAAGCTAGTTTTTTGCCGAAGCAGTAAAGCGGCCATCTCAAGCGAGCGTCAGGCACCGAGAGCGCGGGCCCCTCTTCGTTGTTGTGACGGTGATGATATTGCACCTATAAGGCGCGCCACTCTTCTTCGCTACAACTGCCCCCGGGAGAAAAAGGAGCCATCCTGGCGACTCAAGGTGTGGTTAAGATGAGAGGGCCGTAATAAGGTTTCAGCCTCTGGACGTGCACTCTCTCCCGCCCACGACGCCTTAGGTCAGTAGACGGCGTGACCGCGGCTCGACAAGGCAGTTGACAGGCGTAGTCTGTTGAACGACGCGGTAGGGACCATGATATTTGGCGATGAGTTTGATTGATTGTTTTGTGGGGTTTAACGTCCCAAAACCAGTTCTGATTATGAGAGAGGCCGTAGTGGAGGTCTCCAGAAATTTCGACCACCTGGGGTTCTTTAACATGCACTGACATCGCACAGCACACGGGCCTGAACATTTCGCCTCCATCGAAATGCAGCCGCCGCAGCCGGGATTCGATTCCGCGACCTTCGGATCTGCAGCCGAGTTCTTTAACCCCAGGTGGTCGAAATTTCCGGAGACCTCCAATACGGCGTCTCTCATAATCAGAGGTGGTTTTGGGACGTTAAACCCCACAAATGATGAGCGAATGTACTTTCGCACAAAATTATACATGCCGCGCCAATAAAAGCACGTGCAGAGCCTGGAGTAAGTTTTGAAGAGGCCAGCATGGGCACATTGCGGGTCGGAATGGAGAGCAGAGCAGACCTGTGTGTGCAGTGGGCGTGGGACGACTAACAACCATTGGCTGCCGTTGGAATCGTAATTGCGGCGGTAGAGAACTCTATCCCGCCACTAGAAGTGAGAAGCTTGGCGGCGGACAGCACGTGAAGGGCTAGTTGTTAGAGTGCAGAAATGAAATCCATAAGCGCCGCAATCCACGGATCTTGACGTTGCTCCTGAGCCATGTCGACGACCACTTGCGACGAAAACGCCGACTCGACGACAGAGATGCAAACCGTGTCACGGGATGTAGGCGACCGAGAGAGGGCATCCGCGTCGTTGTGTTAACGGCCAGACCGGTAAACGACACGTATGTCGAAGTCCTATAACTGAAGAGCCCATCGTGCAGGGCGGCCAGACGGATATTTTAAAGTCGATAACCAACAGAGAGCATGGTGATCTGTAAAGACGTCGAAGGGGCGGCCGCACAGGTGGGGTCTCAATTTCGCAAGGGCCCACATGATGGCCAAGCACTCTTTTTCGGTGACGGAGTAGTTAACTTCCGCTTTCGTTAGCGTTAGACTGCGTAAGTGACCACATATTCGTCGCCATCTTTTGATACCACGTGTCCGAGAATTGTGAGCGGCTTGGCTCCAAAGCGAAATTCCTTCAAGTTGAGCTCAGGCCTGCTTCAGTGATGCACTGCAGGACTTGTTCGAGAGGGCACAGATGAGTGGGAAAAATCTGGAGCAAATACGACGACGTCATCGATGTAACATAAGCATGTCTTCCATTTTAGCCCACGAAGGAGATTGTCCATCATTCGTTCGAAAGTAGCAGGGGCATTGCAAATCCCGAACGGCATAACGTTTAAATTCATATAGGCCATCTGACGTGATCACAGCTGTCTTCGATCGATCGACTAGAGCCATAGATACTTGCCAGTATCCTGAGCGTAAGTACAGCGAGGAAAAATACTCGGCGCCTTGAAGACAACTGAGGGCGTCATCGATACGTGGTAAGGGGTAGACGCCTTTACGAGTTATCTTATTCAGACGTCGATAGTCGACGGAAAATCTGGTGAAGCCGTCTTTTTTCTTCACTAGAACTACCGGTGATGCCCAGGGACTGTTGAAAGGTTGCACCACGCCACGCCATGCATTTCGCTCACTTGATTTTTAATAATTCTGCAGAGGACACACGATAGGGCCTCTGGCGCAATGGCGCGTGGGTGCCGGTGTCGATATCGTGATGCACAGTCGTTTTGCGACCTAGTGCCTTCTGGTGACAGTCGAAAGTGGAGAGGTATTTTCGTAGCAGGTCGGGGATCTCTGAGCATTGAGTGGGGCTCAGGAGGGCATCTAGTGAACGATCAAAGACATCTGGCGTAGGAGAGCGTAATGAGCTGTATACCAATGTGTTCACGCCTGTACAGCTGCTGTCGAATGGTGTGTCGAAGGTAATCACAGACTCGGCACACTGGAGACGTCCAAGGCACTCGCCACGACGTAACGTGAGGGGCACGGCCTCAGCGTTGGAGACGAGGAGCTGAGTGCAGCCACAACTGACAGTTAGGAGAGCGAAGGGAAGTGAACATCATCGGCGAACAAAAATGGGCGATGGTACAAAGAGGGCAGTAGTATCGGTGACGCAATTAGTACAAGATGTTGCAATCCCGAAGAGTTCGGCGGAATTGTTGTATCCTCGGTCATGACCACTTTGTCGTCGAGATCGTAGAGCGCATGCAAACGGATATTGAAAAGCGGAGAAAATTCAACTTCGGCGCGAGAACGGTCGATGACGGCCTGATAATCGGAAAGGAAGTCCCACCCCAAAATGATGTCTTATGAGCAAGATGAGAGGACGGACGAACTCTACGGATATCCTTGAATCACGATGCGGGCAGTACATGCAGCAACAGGGGTAATGCACTGTGAACTTGCTGTCCGTAGTGACAATGCAGATAAAGGCGTCGTTAATTTTCGAAGCCTGCGGCAAAGGCATTCTGTAACCACTGAAACAGCGGCGCCTGTGTCAACTCATGCAAGTGCAGCGACTCCTTCCACAGATACATCGATTACGTTCGTCGGGGATGATGAGCGAGGCCTTGTGTTGTTCGACTGAAACGCAGTTCTCGCCTCTCTGCGGTTGCTAGTTTTCCTACTCCGATGAGGCAGGACGACGGCGCATGGGGGATAGCGAACGACGTCGTGGAGATGGCGAGCGACGATCATGGTCAGCAGGAGTGACGTTGTATGGAGACGGCAAACGCGAGTCATCCGGCGGCGAGAAGGGCAAAGATGGAGCACGGTATGGCCGGACAGGTTGGTGATTACCGTGAAGCTCTAAGCGACGGTGGCAAACCCGCGCCATGTGACCAGGGATACCACAGAGGTACCAGATCGGGCGATTGTCTGGTGTACGCCAGGGTCCCGCCGTGTTAGGTACTTATGTGGCGGCGTACACAGGATGTACTGGGCGTGATGGTACAACAAAAGGCGGAGGTGAAAAGGTCGGTTGAGGTGGCCGTGCGGCAACCTCGACGTAGCTTAGCGGCGCCGGCGCTGGTGGTGCTGCACGAGGCGAGTGGATTGCTTCCGATACTTGTTCTTGAAACACCTGGCGGAAACTAGGAGCCAACAATGGTGTGGGTCCTGGGACGGCAGTCAGCAGAGATAGCTGCCGGGCGACTTCAGCGCGTATGCAATCCTTGATTTCGCCGAGAAGACGTTCGTTGCTGGTTGCAGCTGCTAAACTTGAGACAGAGGCATCATGCATGGAAGGAAGTCGAGTAAGGAGACGTTTCCTCTTGAGTTCATCATAGCTCTGGCAAAGCTCAGCGACTTCGACGACGGTTCGCGGGATTTTAGAGAGTAACATTTGAAATGCGTCGTCTTCAGTGCCCTTCATGACGTGGCGGATCTTGTCAGACAATGTCATAGATGGGTCAACGCGCTTGCAAAGGTCCACGATGTCTTCGATTTAGTTCGTGAAGCTTTCTCCTGGTTGTTGCGGACGGTTCCGCAAGCGCTCTTCGGCGCGGAGCTTTTGCACCGCGGGGCGACCGAAGACTTGCGTAATGCGCGCCTTGAAATCTAACCAGGTGCAAAGCTCAGATTCGTAGTTCTTATACCACACGCTAGCGACACCCGTGAGGTAGAAGTTCATGTAGCTGAGCTTCTCAGCATCGTCCCATTTACTGTGAGCCCTCACCCGCTCGTACAACGACAGCCAATCTTCGACGTTGTATTAGTCGGAGCCACTGAAGATGGGGGGATCTGGCTGACGCATGGATCCAGGGCAAATCAATGTTGGTGATGCCGGAGGTGGTGTCTGGCTGGCGTCGTCAGGCATGATGGCCGGCAGCCTCCGAGAACGTAGTTCCAGGTTTGGGGAAAGACCCAGTACAAGCTCCACCAAATATGTAAGGTAGTTTATTGACGAAGCAGTAAAGCGACCGTCTCAGGTCGCTCAGGTCGCTTTACAGGTCACCGTCTCACCGCCGAAGAGGAGCGCGAGCCCCTTTTCGGCGGTGAGACAGTGAAGATAGCGCGCCCATAAGGCGCGCCCGCTCTCCTTCGCTACATACGCTCCCTAATATGCTGCCCATAGAATTATAAGCGCTACGAGCATGGCCCTGTCAAAATCGGTGCAAATGAATGCATAGAGGCTACCTCAATGCACCCAATCTTACTGAACGATCGTAAAGGTGCCCATACCAATTTCATTCTGCAAATGTTCGCCGGGCTACGTTATATAGGGAACAACGGAGGCCATTTCGCAGCAACGTCATTCAGAATCGTCCACACGTCTTCGTCTAGATCCTCAGCGAGAATCGAGATGAATAATCGACAACCTCCAGTAGTTATTCTCCCACAGGAATATAGGGAACGCGGAGACCCATTAGACTTGCATGCGTAATTTCGTGGAAAACGTTGATGATTTGAATTGTGAGGTTTAACATCCCAAAACCAGCTCCGATTATGAGAGACGCCGTAGTGGAGGTCTTCGGAAATTTAGGCCACTTGGGGTTCTTTAACGTGCACCCACATCACACAGCACACGAGCCTCAACATTTTGCCTCCATCGAAATGCAGCCGCCGCAGCCGGGATTCGATTCGGCGACCTTCGGCCCAGCAGCCGAGTGCCATAACCACTAGACCACCGTGGCGGGGCTCGTGGAATACCTTAGAATAGAGCCAGTCGCAAGAACAGGCGCTAGGAAATCGTAAAGTGCACACAACGTACGCATTTATTTTCACGATTCGGTGCAACTCGTTACGGATGGTTTTAGGGCAAGGACGCGTTTCTGCGAGCACATATCCCTGAATGCTACCGCGGCAGGCGAAGTGAAGTTGACTTGTAGCTTCGAACCATATAAAATAATGCTTCTGTTCTACCCTGTTGGGGTTCAAAACAACGAAAATGCGGGAGGCGGGTGCAGGCAGGCATATGTCTGACGTTTGTGATGGCCACTGTGGTGACACCTATATAGGTTGTATCGTACAAGGCTACATATGGGAGTATCAGTTTGCGTAATGCAAAAGATGTGACAAGCGTGGAGAGAACAAAAGAGCGCGATGCACGCTAAATGTGCTCATAACGGGCCTAGGACGGCGATGCGCAGCACATCGCCGACCTTGAACACAGAAAGAAGGACAATGCCAAAAAAGAACTGCTCGTGCTGCCGGGCGCCGCAAGTGCGACATATGCGAATTCGAAGGCAAAGAGAGCGAGAGAGAGAAAGAGCGAGAGAGAGGCAAAGGTGCAACTCTGTTGTTTTGAGGCACGTACCCAGGGCCCTGAGGATGTCGTTGACAATGGCCATGGCCTCTTTGACTTTGTCTGAGGCCTGCTTCGCTCCTGTCCTCGCTTCGTTGGCTTTTTCGAGCGCCTGTAGAAAGGGCAGGGAATGATGAAGCGTTGGCAAGTGGACAGATTTCTTTTTCTGCACATGATTCCTTTAACGACTTTGAACATGACTCCTTTTTGATCACCGAACAAACTCGTATAAATACAGTTTTTTTTGTCCGCACTATTGAAATATGGAATGCGTTGCCGGGCCATGTTAAATCTTTATCACGTGATGAATTCAATTTGTATATTAATAACCACTGATCTTCATGCTCTGTACATTTTTGTTCTGTATTGTTGTATTGCAATTTTTTGTATTCTGTACCCACTCCTGCGATAGCCTATTAAGGCTGCAGTATGTTAAAATAAAATAAAAATAAATAAATTCGTATAGATTCATTGAAAACGACCTGTACGTGAGGAACGTGAACGTTCTTCGCGCATAGGTCGTTCGAATGAGTTCGCGGTGCCGCGAAACAACTCCTCGAAGCTCTCACCTCCTTGGCGAGCGCCTCGTCATCACGGGCCTGTTTCTCGAACTCGAGCATGCGTGCATCGGTGTCTTCCACATTGCGCGCCAGTTCCTCAGCTTCATCACCCAGCTGGCGCGCCGTGGTCTTTGCGTTGCCCGCTTCGTCGCGCACATTGATCGCGTCCTGCAAGGGAAAGCAGCACGTATCAGTCACGCAAAAGCAAAAGCGCTGAACAGACCACAAAGCAAGTCACTCTTTTGGGAGCCATACCACTTTACTCCAGAAAAAAAAAAGTCGCCACCTGTGTAAAATAAATAAATAAATTCAATACACGCTTAACACGGGAGTTACGAATTCGTAGAACTCAAGCGGCGCAAATTATTTCTTCAACAACTTTCATATCTCTTTATCGCGCTTTCTGCACCTTCAGCTAATATACGCCCGAATTAAAACTAAACTTCCCCTTTTGCTTTCCTTGGCTCCTTACCCTTGCATAATTCGTGTTTAACTAAAATGGACCACTTCAACTTTGTGCTCCATAGGTAAGTACCGGTGAGATGCAGCTATTTTTGAGGAAGATGGCAGCGGACAATGGAAGGGAAAATGGTAGGATGTAACGTTGAAGCACAAGAACAGAGCGGAGTGGGTCAGGGAACAAACGCGTGTAAAGGACATATTAGTGGAAATTAAGAAGAAATGGGCGTGATCAAAGCATGTAACGATAAGGGGCGATACCTATTGGTCATTAAGGGTAACAGAGTGGATCCCTAGAGAAGGCAAGCGTGGCGGGGGGCTGCAGAATGTTAGGCGGCCTGATGAGAACAAGAATTCTGCGGGGATAAACTAATCACACTTAGAACATGACCATGACATTTGGAGATCTATGCGAGAGGCCTGAGCCCTGCAGTGGGAGTAGACAGGCTGATGATTATGATGAAAACGGGCCACTCAGTCTACTTTTATTCTTTCGAATGGTTGATGCAAGCGTGGCTTCGTGTATTCGACTACGGTGCTCTCGCTCTTAGGTGCGACAAGCGCGCGAGTGATGTAGCAGTCGACACATAGCTATGCCTGCGCATTGCCTTGCTCTGCAATGCATACACTGGTCCTCATCAATCCTAGAGCATGCTCGCGATTGCACCTTTCAAGTCGAGCACAAGCGACAGAAAGCAGCTTGCGAGGTTGTGACGCAATGAAGCTCCTCTCATTTGTCCCCTCTTTTGGTTTGTTATTTTCTTCTTTTTTTGCTACAGTCTCAATGATCTGCGCTGACAGTCCCAGGATTTAAGAAGATTTCAAGGCAGCTACAGCGGCGTCTCTGCTTCACTGATTGAGAAGTAGGCTAAAAAAATCAAACCTGACCAATGAACCAATTTATCAAAATAGATTGCGGGTTCTATAATGCAGAGACCCACTGGTACATTCTGGTGAAATGGCAATAGTCTGGTACAAAGCATGTGGATTCTCAAGGCATTTCAATATTACACCACGTGGTCCACGAGGTTCAAATGGACGAGGCGATATATTGAAGTTTCCTGGGCAACAATGCACTTTCTGCTGGGATGCAGGAATTTCACCAGAAAGTTCTGGTGGCTTTCAGCTGTTCATGTGTGCGGGTCTGTTTCGATAACCAGCCTTGGTTGAAAGCTGTTGTTAAGGATTTAGAATTGGTTCTTTTCTTTCTATTGATTATTCAGTTATGGCGAAGCACTGCCATTGCCTCAAAGACATGCCAACACATGCAGATGTCCCAAATCCTGGTGATGAGTAGCCGTCCAGGAAGGAAAAAAGAGGGGAGGAGAGGGCATCACGTGACAATCTCCAAGCGTAGTCGTAGGACTTAAAACAGAGAATCATGGAAAATGGGCCCTGGTAGCAAGCGGTAGATTAATGTGCGACAAAGCACCACGAAATGTTAGTGCATGCCCAAACGACCTCGAGTGGTCCTGTAACTATGTGGGGTCTAATCCTTCCCGAAAGGCACTGCGGAGAAAGCATCAGGGGGCTTGCCCAGGCTAGCGGAATTCCATGACGCAGTCTCCTAGCCTGTCTTTTTTCGCCCCTCCATTCGAGCAGCAACTGCACATAGCTGGCGACAACTTTCTGTGGCAGCACAGCGAAGGCTACGGAGCCAAAGTGCGAACATTTTTGGCACGCTCCCGCATGTGGTCGACGAACGCTAACTTTTGCACGATACATAGCGCAACATAAGACATATCACCTACTTTTTTCTTTATTTTTGTTCAAGATTATTTCATTGTAATTTAGGCAAGTTGCCTTGTAATCGATTTTTTTTCTGTTTCTATAGTTTTCTGTTTTCTTCTGTCAGTTCCACATTTTCCTCACCCTGAAAACAACGGTGGCATCGCTCGGTTAAAGAAGGTTCGCGTCGCAGCGCATAGGCAAGCATGCGCGAGTGTTCGTGGTTGGTGTGAGTCATTGTAGAAAGTGAAGCGAAGACAGTGATGTGTTGCAAAATATGATGTTGTATCGATACACTCTCGAGGAAAAAAGTTGTGCTGCGTGCAAGCGATGCTATACCAGCGTGAGTCGGTCCCACGCCGCGATAACCACTTCGATACCACCGTGACCCGCCCGTCTTCAGCAAGTCTGAGAACTTGAAAGCAGTGGTCCTATTAGGAATAGTACGTAGAATAAATGGTTCATTCCATTTGCTTGATTGGATATACATGGTTGGTATTTTGGGTTGCTTATTGTCACTGATACGGTTGTTCAGAACGTGGACCTCCTGATATGAACGCCGTGCATTGCGTGCGACAGCGTACGCGTCTGTGTCTGCAGTTGGAAGTGTTGTTTTTGGCGCTTTGGAATGAGAGCGTTCCACTTTGCTCAAAAACAGCGTTATTGACAACGGCCAGTGAAGGTGTTCGTCTCTCTCGCTTGGACTTGAAAACTCGAAATGCGCACATCTGTGGGACGGTGGCAAACATCCAGCTACCCATTGGCGGCGACGGGTTCCCTGCCAAACTCACAAGAGAGCATCGTGAAAGTTACTGAAGTTATTGCGTCACAGAAATGAGAACAGCTACTCTGTATGCAACGGAATTGATGAAATGCATGCTTAAAAAAAGGTAGTGCTACTTACTAACTTTGAGGTAGTAAATGCTTGTCACAACATTGACTAACTATGTAGTAACTGCAGGTAGTAAACGGCAAGGTAGTAATTTTACTACCACGTCATTTACTACCTGCAGTTACTAGCTATAGGTATGGGTAGTAACCAAAGGTAGTAACTTTACTACCATGGCAATCTTTTATCGGGCTTGTTATGATTCGGTTTATATTTGATGTTTACGTTGCCATATCAGGTCGACTGTATTGCAAAAGATTAGGATCAAATAAAAATGAGTGCGGCTAGGCATTGTCCGGTCACGCTGATTGGTGCTGACTAATTACATCGTGTTACACCAATTAACGACCGCTAATTACTTCATGTGATTAGCCCTGTGAATATGCTGCACATAGAAATATTTAGGTGACCGCTTAGAAACACGTTCGAACTGGAAACGACAGCACACACTACCGCACACAGAAGATCAAAGCTTCTACGCGATATATGTCCTAACGGCAACGTTAACGTTGTATATGTCCCTACTTAAGGACGTTCACGTTGTTCTGGTAAGTAGAAGTGGATTCGGATAAGTAATCAACGTTTTGGATCGAGATTCTTGTATTTTTCTGTTTCGGTATATGTATGCTTACACGCTGCATGGGACTCTTATTCAAACATAATCAAATCAATTGTAGTTTGTCGAAATCCCGCGCACGGCTATCACAACTACAGCATAATATACTACTGCCAACGGAGGTAGTACATTTACTAACCTGTTACGTACGCATGTAGTGACAGTTACCACACCTGACATTTACTACCTGTAGCATACATCTAAGCTAGTAAGGGACAAAAAAATGCAGTAATGGCGCCAAAACGGTAGTAACTGGTCCCGTTACTAGGTTTTCTACTACCTTTTTTTTAAGAGTGTGGCTTGTTGCCTGCATGTAAGGTGTATAATTGCGCAGCTCCTTTGCGACTTCCAGGGAATTTAATAAAACTTCTTGTTCAAACAAAACGGATTCTTTAGCGTTCCTATGGTTCCCCACAGTACACGATCTTCCAAAAGAGAGAAAAAAAAGGCGGTGTAAATTGTTGTGTGCAAGGTGCGCGTTTGCATGCATATTTGAGTGAGTGGCTGGCATATCAGCGTATACTACATTGGGATTACTTTGTGTTAAAGTTATAAATAGCCTAGCAGTCATAGATCTTCCATACCGCTATAAAACTGCTCATATAAGGCGGAGGATGGCGGGCGGGGCTCACTTGAAACTGGCATTCTCAAAAACGCATGATGGATGCGCTCGCAAAACCGAAATCAAGATATCGCGCGAACGGACTACTTGGCGTATCAAAACATGTGCAGAAGTTCCACCCACGTAACCTTGGTTGTGCTGCCACAGAAAGTTGTCGCCAGGTGTAGCTCAGCAGCAAGTTCTTACTGTGACACATCATTTCAAGCGCCGTGTCATCACCCCGTTAGCGAGGTCAGGGCTGAAAAGAAGAAGGCAGCCGCACCTTGGAGGCCTGCTCGGCGATCCTCTGTGCCTCCTTTGCGATGTCGCTGGCAGCGTTGGCGTCTGCCTCGGCGTCCTTGAGCGCACCCCGGGCGTCCCGCGTCTTGTTCTCGGCCTCCTCGATGAGCGCCTGGATCTCCGGCACGCGTTGCAGCGCCGCCGACGCCTTGTCTTTGCTCGCCTTCACGTTCTCGTCGAACTCTGCGCAATTGGACGCTGCAATCAACTCGCGTTCCGTGGCAGGACGTTCCGTTGATATAGAAACGCATTCCTCTAGGATAACCAGAGAGTGGCGACCTCGTTAGCGGCTATCACACGAATTGCATACGGGGCGCGTCGGACTTATATGGCACGCCGCCGCCTATATGGACCAGAACACGCATTCCTAATAACATCGTAGGCTTCAAAATCGTGATGAGGCAAATACTATGGGCGAAGCCGGTCAACCAATGGCAAAAAGCACCCGCGAAAGTGAGGTTCTGTGAACTCTCGCCGAATTCACGAAACCTGTCTTTCAGAAAACAGTGTCCACTTCATCGAAGCCCCCAGCGTCAAATTAGGGGGAGTGCAGAAAAACAACAAAGAAAAGCGACGCGCGTGGAAGAGGCGCTGCCAAGGTCGCGCAGCAGCTCGCCTAAGTCGACACGGCGAGGTTCTAGAACGGGCTTCGAGTTTGTAGAACGCGGCAGTGAGTCTTCCTATCAACGCGGGTGAGCGCGCGAGGCAGACGGAGAGAGAGAGAGGAGGCGGAGAGTGCGTACCGACAGCTCGTCGCGTCATGTGAGCGAGAAAGAGGTGCTGCCCAAGAGGCAAATATTCCGGTTTTATCAAGAAGGTTCGCTCAGCTTTGTGCGTGCTTAGATAGCGCGGCCCGCACCAAAAGAAAATTCGGGAACGACTGCCGAAGGCAATATAAAGAGTCGACCATGGACCGTCAGCAGCAGTTGTAGTCGTAGTCCTGACTCGGCAGACTTAGTCGTCTGTGACGCCGTGAGAAGAAAGAAGTAAACGACGCTGCTCCGTGAACCAAGCCAACCAGCCCGGCATACGAGCGAGATATTGAGGAGTCACATAAGTGACTTTGGTGAATAGGACTCTTTTGCGTTTCATTTTTTGTTGTAGTGCATGAGCTTGTATGCTTTTTGTGGGTTTCGTGTAATGGTGTAACCAATCTGTATTTGTATTTCGGAAAATCGTGTTTGTGCATGTTTTTTGTGTAACTGCCTGTTTGATGAGAAAATATTTGTTTTCTTTGATCACCCTTGACTCTGACTCAGTCTTTGAACAACTGCTGGCGTTTTGCTAGCACATCGAATGGACCTAAAACTAAAGTGTCCAAGCTTTCGTGGGATCACTTGCGGCGAACGGATAGGTCAGTTCTTGGAATACTTTTCCGGCGATTGTATCCCGAGTCTCACATCTCACAGCTCGGGATCGGTGACACTGTTTTTCTTAGTGCTTTTTGCCACTGGTTGACCGGCGGCTTCGGCAGTAATATTTCCATCGTCACGACTGGTCGAAATTGTCTCTTACGAGCATTTTTTTATTGTAAGATATTGTTGGAAATACAGGCCGAGAATTTTCGTCTGTGGGTACGGCGATGTTTGGCCGGAGCGCTTAGGGCCAGGTGCAATGAACAACGACGTCATAGCGTGGAGATTTTGCTCATCGCGTGCATTCCGCTCGCCTGGCGTCAGATGTGACGCAACCAAACCCGCAGTTCTAGTTTTGGCTGCGCCGACAGGCAAAAAAAAGGAGTCAAGATTACGTATGCTAATTTAAAAGGAACTGGGGAGCTGGTTAGTTATACGCGACATAAGACAGCGATATTGAAACACAAAACAAAAAGAAAACAAGCGCCCGTGCTGAATTTTATGTTCGTCCTTATTTCTCAAAAAAACGAAAAGAAAACTTGCACCAGTGTTCCTGCATCATGTGCGCTTATTCTGAAGGAGAGATAATCCGTACATGTCGCTAACAAAGCCGGCCAGCGAATGGCAAATGCGCTTACGAAAGAGAAGTTTTGCTAACTCAGGGGACGAATTCATAAACTTTCTCTTTCGCAAGTTCTTTCGTAAGTGCTTCTTTTTCTCAGTTGGTCAGCCGGTAACAGTACGTCCAGCATCAGCAGTCGCTCAAGTGTTCGCGTACGTAAATATTTACCGTTAATAGTTTTTACCAGTGCAGGTCGTGAGGCCGAATGCGGAACGCTTTCCGTTCGTATGTGCTGTTCGTCAGTGGTCAGGTGCTTTCTATGACGATATGTCCAGAAACGGCATTGGCTGGAATTTTCTTTAACAAGCAATTCTATCCAATATATCTTTATCGTTTCTTCCGCAAATAAAGGGCCCGGGCCCACATTCTAAAAAAAAACTACCATGCCAGAATTATTTGTAAAAGTAAAAAAAAATCAGCACATTCTGATGCAGTAAGTGCATATCATCAGTGAGCGAAACTGGCCGACAGCAAAAAATCACCATATGTTGACCAGGGGCCTATACGCCCCCTGGTCAACAAACGAAGACCACACTAAGAACACTGATTCCGCGAAGTGACAGCCTCTACGCTGTGTGCGCATACAAAATGCTGACCGTAGATAATCTTGACGCACCAAGCTACGCACCATGGGTGTTTATAATTTTTAGAATAGTCATTGCTTTTTTTCAGTGAGCGAAATAT
Source organism: Hyalomma asiaticum (assembly GCA_013339685.2). NCBI lineage: Eukaryota > Metazoa > Arthropoda > Arachnida > Ixodida > Ixodidae > Hyalomma > Hyalomma asiaticum. Next base: position 142,626 of record CM023481.1, on the reverse strand, counting down.
TACGCGCACGCTAGTGGACAAACGCCAAGCGTCTCACTTTCGACGTCGGTCAACCTCCGCCATGCGTCAGCAAGGATACGTCTTCTACACACTGAGCCTCTTTGATACGACTGCCAAGCACTACATACTGCGACGAGCTGTACGCATTCGTGTAAACGCGGCTGTTTATATCTCGGCTCTCGCATAGTTTCTGGACGTGCCACGATCATCGGTATCGCCTCAGAAATGCGTTCCGTTGACATCCTATAGTTACTTTAGCTCACTCAGACTCTCGCAAGCACAGTTGCTTAGATCGTCGCGGCGTTTTATCTTGGAACTCTCTTTATACTGTGCGTGTTTTTTTGTTTTGTTTTTCAGTGATTGTACCCATCCGCGAATAATGGTAAACGTCGCCACAGAGGAGTGCTCCGAACTCTGCAGCATTCATTTAATCTTTATCGTGTAGCTTTCTTCTGTAAATGCCCGCAACATTTTTCCTTACCTAGCCACCGCATCACACCACCTAGACCTAAATTCGCCACACATGAGTTGAATATCTATACTTTCCATCCTAGCACTGATGCGCTTAAATACTACAGTCTTTCTGTCCGCTGTATTATAAATCTTTTGAGTGGTTCACTATACTCCATGTAATAGCTTTGTCACTTGGTGATTTTTAATTGCATACTGCCAATCATTAGTATTCATGTCTGTGTATCTTGCTGTGTTTGCCTTTTTTTAACATTTTTTTCCCGCTCCTGCAGTAGCCGTTCGAGTCTTCGGTATATAGTTGAAATAAAACTAAATGTTGCAACGAGCGACCTATACGACTTCGTCTACGACCTTTGTTGGCCTGAGGATCGGGGGAGAAAATGCGAAGAAAGTTTAAAAGAAGAAAATTAGCTTCATGGCGTTTTATTTGAATGCCACCTGACTGCCAAGTATACATACCTTTGAGCACCTTCAGCGTGTTGTGGGCTTCCTCAAGGATTCTCTCGCCCTCGGCGGCAGCATCTTTCGCTTTAGCGAAAGACGTGTCCACCTCAGCCAGCAGTCCGTCTGTGATCTTAAAGGTAAGAGCAGGAGGAGGAGAAATGTGAAGCGGTGGTGACTGCGCGTTATATCGAATCGTCAAGCCACACAATGCAACGCCCATTCTGACTTGTTAATGGAATAATAGAATTTATTTTTGAGTAGGCAAACATTTCTATTTAATAAAAAAGGAATCGGCCAGAAAAAAACCATGGCATGGCATGGATACATGCACAAGTCAAACGTACCTATGCACAATAGAACCTGTTAAGGAATCTTAGTCTCCTAAATTAGGCGATCTCATATCCACTACATTGGCATTTTCAGATGCGCAGTAGCACTCATGAAGAGGCCAATTTGCTTTACTTTGCCTAATAAGGTGATAAGTGTGGCCGTGGAAAAGTACCGCAACAATGGTATTGTCTTCAGAGGGGAAATTGCGTCAACGCGTTTTTCTCGCAGTATTAGAAAAGGAAAAACGTAAAAATTTCGCGCTTCGATCTCACGTCTTAATCACAGCACAGTCACAGGAATGCAGGAATGTGCATGTCATGGTCACTTTATACTCGGCAAAAGTTCTGTTATTTTTTTCAATGAACGTCATTTAGAACTGCATCGATTACACCTTTTGAGTGAAGTTACAAATGTATATTCGTTATATGCAAAGCATTTCTTTGTAGAGGCGATCGAATGCACAGCGACACGTGTTTTGATGCACTTGTTAGTTTGCTTACACCAGGCATCTTTTAATTGATTGATTGATTGATTGATTGATTGATTGTTTTCTGGGGTTTTACGTCCCAAAACAAGCTCTGAATATGAGAGAAGCCGTAGTGGAGGGCTCCAGAAATTTTGACCACCTGGGGTTCCTCAACGTGCACTGACATCGCACAGTACACGGGCCTCAACATTTTGCCTCCATCGAAATGCAACCGTCGCTGCCGGGATTCGATCCTGCGGCCTTATGACCAGCAGCCGAGTGCTACAGCCACTAGACCGCCGTGACGGGGCACTCAGCGGCGACAGTAAAGAAGGGGCAGTTTGAACAAAATGTGAGTGGACATTGCCATTTTAAACAGGGCCTTTACTGTATCTCATATATAGGTCACTTCTGAAAAGTACTTCGCGTCCGTATTCGGGAAATGTACCTATATAGATACCGATCTCCAGAATGACTAGGCATCATCTGCACGCTGAAGCTGATGGGACGACGACCGCCATGTGCGGGCCCGGCTGCTGGAGAAACGTCTGCGGGCCGTGCGTTTGAGACCCCTGACATATGCCCTATCCCCACGCTTTGCAAGTGAAGTCCAAGCCGCCATATTCCAAGCCGAGAAGTGAAGCGTACTGAACTCCAGAGCATTTGACGGTGCTAAAGGGTGTGCTAAGCGTAAAAGCGTTTTTTCTCGTATTAAAGGATTACTTTGTCAAACACCAAAAGCACCAATCTTGCGATGAGAATACGCTTGGTAAGCACGAACACGCACCAAAAGAAACAGAAAGCAAAGAGCTCGCGACGCTTCTCTGTGGTTCCCGCACTAATACGTTTGACGTTGCAGATCTTTGACGATGTCTCTTAAGGCCCTTGCACATTAGCGCTTCGACGGCGACCCAGCCACATTGCTCGCGGCGAACCGCGGCAGCAGCCCCGCGAAATCCTGCTTCCTTCGGGCGAACGAGCGCGAGGAGCTGCCTTTTGTTGTTGTTTTGTGGGGTTTAACGTCCCAAAAGCAGTTCTGATTATGAGAGACGCCGTAGTGGAGGGCTCCGGAAATTTCGACCACCTGGGGTTAGTTAACGTGCACCGACATTGCACAGCACACGGGCCTCAAGATTTCGCCTCCATCGAAATGCAGCCGCCGCGGCCGGGATTCGATCCCGCGACCCTCGGATCAGCAGCCGAGTACCATAGCCACTAGACCACCGTGGCGGGGCGCGAGGAGCTAGCGAGCCACCGCACTGGTACGAAACGAGCCTCCGGGCGGGTCCGCATGACTCCACGATGGAGCGCGTACGTCACGGACGGGCCCACTCTGGTTGGTCTCCTCCCCGGCGGCACGCGGCGCGCCGCGAGAAAGCGCGCACGGAGGGATGCCTGTCGCAGCACGAGAATCCTGCTGCGCGGCAGCTTCGGAGGCTGGCGTTTTGGTGCCGGTGGCGCGCCGCGCGCGTTTTTCCGCTAGTGTGCACAAGTCTTTAAGGCGCACATAACACTTTGCCGGCAAATGAGACGTGGACTGCGTTCTAAAGAAGCCGCATACTTAATACAGCGTGTTTAAAAAATTTGTTGCTTCAGGTTATTTGGTAAGTATACGAAAAAGAAGAAACGGGTCTTTCACGTCACCAGGGCTAAAGTTGTGGCGCGAAATCCAAAGCTAAATCTCTGATATTTATTTTAATCCCCTAATATTGACCATAAAATCGCGAAACTAATTCACACGGAGGCTGCTGTGCTTTATGGTAATCTGCATAGACATGACAAACAAAGGATAAGAAAAATCCACCTGCCATGCACCCGTGTAGATGTTGGTAAACCAGACATGATGAAACCTACGACCCCGCTGTTTATCTAGAGGTTGATTCCTATAGAAGCTTAAGTCTTTTTCTAGTAAGTGGTTACGTCTTTGTGTTTTTATAGGCATATTAAAGAGCAAAACTAATTTTTCATGTATTACTAAATTACCCTTCCACAATTCCAACAGCACCACTCTCGCTACGACATAACGCTCATTAAGCCAGAAGAGGCACAAAACGTGGCGACACCACATTCAAGCTCCGCAGAACTCGTAGTGACGTCACAGGTTCTGAAAGGCGGCTTTTACTGAGCACAAATGTATTTTCCGCTAAAAAACGACCACGTTGCGTTCTAGGGCGGCTTCGATCTCAAAGTGGCAAGTTTCATCAAGCTTCAGCGAGTCAATCGGGCCAGAATGCAAGGAAAATACTTTGAAATCTCTGACGCCACGCTTACATTTGGGTACTAAGGTTTCGGCACCAAATTTAAAAATGGTACATTAACCTTCGTTTTCTCTTCTGGTGCTGAACCCATGGTGGCAAAATCAACGACAGTAAGAATTCTCAAATATTAATCTTTCCGTCTCAACTGATTATATGTTTCCAGTTAGAGTCCCTTTAATGAGTTTAGACACACGTCTAGCCGCACATTGGTCTTTGCTTAATGAAGATCGTATAGTAGTAGCACGGCCCTGGTGCAAGAGAATAAAGATGTGCGCGCGAATGCCCCGCATTGGACTTGGCATAATCACCGTCACGCGATTGTGCGAGGACCAATGCAGTGGGCTGAGGCTAAGAGCGGGCCCGCCGTGATAGGAGAAAGTGCGCGCGCAAATTGCGCCACAAGAGAAGGAAAATATCTTTTTTTTCCCGGACCGCCGGACCTCACCTATAGCCATATAGAGGTTGCGCAGTCGGTATAAGCGTTCTCTGGCGTCGCTTTAAAAAAGAAAGACTTGCGTACCTGCTGTTGGCGATGTGCCTCGGCGAGTAGGTCCTCGGCATCCTCGCGCTGGGGGCCAACCCTTTCCAGGACGGCGGCGTGCTTCTCCAGGAGCTCGTCGGCTTCCTTTTGGATACGGCCGGCCTGCGACGATTCCACAGAGTGAGGCCGCCTTCGACACTGTCCAGCTCACGTGTGTCTCGCGTTGTCACAGCGTCGCTAAACAGAACCACGGCTACGAGAATTCGCCCCAATGCGTAGGCGACCGGGAAATTAAAAAGTGCAGAGGTAACTAAGTCAGCGACTTCCCACAGCGCGTGACTTCTGCTGTCGCATTCTCTCTTTGGGCCACTGTAGATACCAAAATGCGTGGTAAAAACCACAAGATTAACTTGGTGGCTTCTCAAGCTGTATAATTACAGTGCGGTTGCACTGCGGATGAATTTGGAATCTGGGGCGCACAGTGTAAGGTCAAACAGAGGATGATTTAAGATTATGTCGGGGGCAGCACCGACTCCTCGGCAAACACAGACACGCAATGGTGGCGACATAGCGGAATGACTTACAGAAAAAAGGAAACACCACCACTAAGAAAAGACGCGAGGCACGTTAGATTGTATACTGCTAAGCTGCGGGAGACGCCGGCGATCTTTCTTTCATTCAGCGATTAAGGTAGAAAAATTCGCCGTCCTATCCAGATGAGGGCGTTCTCACCGTTGCCCCATGTGATTTCGAAAGCAGGAACGCGTACCTCGTCGATGATCTCCTGCGCCTTGCGAGAGAGCTCGTCGATGTCGATCTCAGGCATCTGGACAGACGTGGCCTCAGACAGGACCCGCAGGGCATCGTCGTACGCCTTGCGCACTTCGTCCCTCGCTTCCTCGGCCATCTTCTTGGTGCGCAGCATCAGATCCATGATCTCGCGCATCCTGCGTGCGACACGCCCGAAGAGCGTGTGGAGCACACAATGTGCAGCGCTCACGACCCCCACAAATGTACGCTACCGCGGAACAGTAGTGGGAAATGCCACAAAGCAACGATGATATCAATTTGAGAAATTCGTAACAAAGCGAAGTGTTTATTATTTTTAACATTCTGCATATTGCATCTACGAAGAACGGTCGCATCCAGAAAACATTACGGAACGTGGAAACAAACCAACAAATAAGTAATCACCCGCTTCTTCAACACAGTAAACAAGGTGTGTGTGTCAATTTGCCTTCGAATAGATTGAATAAAAGAATTTTACCTACGTATACAATATGCAACGATGATATGGGCCTACTGCTTTCGTGGCAAGAGCATTTTAAGCGGTCGTGTTTTCTTTTTATTTCTTCTTCTTCTTTTTGCCCCGCCATGGTGGTCTAGTGGCCATGGCACCACTAGGCTGTTGATTCGAAGGTCGCGGGATCGGATCCCGGCTGCGGCGGCTGCGTTTCGATGTAGGCGATATGTTGTGGCCCGTGTACTGTGTGGTGTTAGTGCACGCTGAAGAACCACAGGTGGTCTTAATTTCCGAAGCCCTCCACTATATGGCGTCTGTTATAACCATATAGTAGTTGCGACGTAAAACCCTAAAAATCAATCAATGGACTAAAAAGACCAATATTGCTGGTCGACTGAGCGAAATGCCCTGGTCAATTCCTTTCTACATTCGCCTGTGCCCGCGTTAGCAAAAACGATTTACGGTAGACATTTTCGTAAGAGAATAGTCAATCACCCATTCATGTTGCTGGATATATCATTATCACAGCCAGCTCACGAATGAAAATAAGCAGTTGCGAAAGAGAAGGTTTATGAATTCGGTCCCTGGTCCGTCAAGGCACAGCATTTCTTGAGACAAAGCACCTTTCGTTCTCTACTCACAACCAGAATAACATAATCAGGATTATTACCTGCTTGTTTATATTTGGTTGCTGTATCTATGCGTCTGTAGATCACGCACCGCACACAAAATTAAGCGAATCGACGCAGTGATACAGCAAAGTAACCAGCGCTGCTATTTATACGAGACCTACAGACGTGACATTAGAGGAGACAATCACAGGCAATAACATTAAACAAGCAGTTTGCAGATTTCTTTCCGACTTTTCCAAGAAATTTATGCCGTAGAAGAAATCTAACTTCACCGGAGTACAAACCCGACAGTGTCCTTAACTTCAACCGAAAGTCAAGCAAACTGGTGGGAATTCAGGGTGCACACGGAAAGGACAGGCTTGAACATCGATAGGTTACGACGGACCAAAAAAGAGAAAGAGGGGAAGAGCAAGAGAAAAATTCAAGCATAATTTACGTTATTGTCCCGGAATCCAGTTGTATGCCGGGTTTACAGTGTGTCCATAGTGTGACATCCTTGGGTGAATGAGGATGTTACACTATGAAAAACATATCGCTATGTCAAACCACGTGTTTTTATCCACTGACGCGAACTCTCTGCGTTCCATAGGTGTTTAACGATAATCACCTCAGCTGTAATTCTGAAGAAGAGGGAATAATGAAAACTATTATGAAGTATACCAGGAGTGGCCGCACCGTATATAGAAAATGTTCAAAAAAAGAAAAAGCAAACGTGAATGCTGGCTTCTCCACAGTAAGAGGCCTTGTGTGTAGAAGCCTGCTTTCATTCTTTGGTTCGATACCCAGCGTATGTATGTTACGTGTATACCACGTCAGCGTTAAGCATCGAATGTGGGTTATCTGTCTCATACCGCCTTAGAAACAAGGACAACCTAATGTCGGCGGCCGTGCAAAGGCCTAATGCGCAGCTCACACAACGCACATGCCTGGAAGCATGCTTTGCACCGAGTGTCACTAAACTTTCCCGTTTCACGGCGTGCAAATACCTTGTGTTTCATGGAGCACGACAGGCAATGTTTTTAAACGCAAGTATGCATGTAAGCGATACAGCGGAGTACACAAGCTGCTGCTTCAATTCAATGCACATTAACAGCCCGTCTTTGTTGTTGTAGCCAATAGTGCAAAATGAGCGAGAACTCAGTACTACACTCTTTCAGTCGCAAAAGAGCAATGCCAACATTGTAGACAGTAGAGAACTCAAGTATGGTGAAAGAAAAGTAGACGGAGGGAATTGCCGAGTAAATCAAACTGTGAGGGTGGGTGATGTCAGTGCCCCGTCGAATGGCATATCACGCTTCCGTCTGGTGCAATAAAAACGTTTTGCGTGATTGCTGCACTGACGCGAGATTGAAGGACGCACGTATTACCATTTGACTGCAACTAATGCTTGTATCAACAGAGCGCCGCTGTGTACATTTCAATGCACGCCGGTGAACACCTATCCACACTCACGCGGTGACCGTGATGCCACCTACATGTCGATGTCGAGGCCAATGGCGGTGTAATCTTTAGCAGAGAGGATCGTGGGCTCTTGTACGCTCAAAATGGCCAGACCTGGTGAGAGACCCTTTAATTAATAAGCTCAGATCAAGTCGTCGCGATGAGGTACGTTAAAGAATATGAGGAGTTAAGAAACTTAACGCACGGCAGATTATGTTGTGTGAGACTATTCTGTGTTGCGTGACTGTACGTCTTTTGAACCATCCATCGGAACGGTCCACAAGGCCCAAGTATAAATTACGACTGGCAAGCTGTTCCTTTTTATCGAACTCATCAGGTAAGGGAAATAAACAAATGAAGATAAAAAAGACAAAACGAGTGATGCCAATGAAATATATGAGCATTGCTATACCGCCTCCATACCTGTTTTTGAGAAGATATATCTCGCTCTCGGTCTTGTCTTGCGTGCTGAGCGCGCCTTCGGCAATGGCCCGTGCTTCCATGGAAGTGTTGAGTGCATCCGCAGCCAAATTTGCGATCTCCTGGGCATCGCTTTCGTGTCTGCAAGCGGAACAAGCAAATGACCATGCGCATTTCACGCGTATGTGTCACATATCACAGAGTAGATGGCGCGCTACGCGAAGTGAACCCCAGTCTATTACGACAAATGAGTTCTGTAAGCACTTGCAAACAATCAGGACGGTCAAGTACGGGGTGACGAGCTTAATTAAACTACCAGAATATAAAGAAGTGGGAACTTCGCCTAAGTCGCATAGGTATATATATGGTGACCAGAGAAACATGTCTCCATAATTCCTTTAAACCTCCGTGGATAACTTACAGAAGCCCTGGGGTTGTTCCATCTTCGCTCATCTCTGGTGAATGCGCTGCTATAGTCGAACTAAGATCAAACGTTTCAGCCACGTCAAGAAAAACTCAAGAGAACAACTGTACTATGGTGATGTTAGCGATTGACCGGCGCTGTGCGATACCTGCATCGATTGCACGGTTGGTGCGGAGCTCTTGTCATCGGAGAGACGCTGCTGCTGATAAGAGCGGAACATCTGGCGTCGCATTTCAACCACTGGAATCGGTGCAAATTTTTAGTCGATTATTCGCTGCGAGAAACCAGCAGTTGTGGTTGATTATATCATTTCGCTGTTCTCAGCTGGCACCCCCATTGTTGAGGTGACGTTCGTGAAATGCCGCTAGCACGAAAATCACACCGTCTTCAGAAAGGACAGCACTTTAGTTACACACTAACAGGAGAAGCAGTTTCAGGAGGTGGTTTGTTGGGACTATATTTTGATAATACACGTAACTTCAAATGAACAGCGCAGTGTATGTGTTAACTTTACAGTCGACTACCACTGCAGCGTTCTTGAAGGGTAAGCACCTATATGTCTATTCTTAGCTATATCTCTTGTCTATTTTTCAGCTTGATGACTTGGGATAGAAACCTGCTCGTGACAGAAGCAAAGAGAACATAAGAGAAAAAATAGAACAACAAACAGGAGGCTAACCAATTTGCTGTCACAAGGAAGCAGAGAACCTTCCGAAATGAATAAAAAAACGATTTCTTTGCACCACTTCTCTGTTGCACCATAATTATCTGCAAGAAGGGTTGGCTTAGCCTTCGTGGCGTTTAAAAGTACTGCCTGCCCCATGTACGCATGCACTGCAGCGAGGAGATGCAAAATGTACTCGTCAATCTAACCATTTCTATCCATATATTCCATCCGATGTACACATGGAAGCTGGTTGCTAAAGTATGCAGGAAAAACAGAGCAACGGGGACTTCATGTGTTATCAAGGTGTTAGTGTCTTCCGCGCACCCGGTTTTTCTTTCACATGGCATTTATCTAGGTAAAATAAGAAAGTCCACAGCTTAGGTTGGTACATACAGAATCACTCATCAAAAAAATGGCAATGTTGAGCACGAAAAATAAAATAAAATAAAAGCTCGCAAAAAAGGAAGCAAAACGAACTCTTTCCGCGGGTGTCCACCCACCGGTCAGCCAGCTGTCGAGCGTCGCGCGCGATCTGCGACATCATCTCCGACTGCTGTCCGTAACGGTCGGAGCGTTCGAGCGCCCTCTTCAGTGCGTTCTGTGCCTCGTCCTCCAGGTACTTCTGCGCCTGCATCAGCGTGGACTTGATGCGCTCGACGACCGCCTCGGCGCTGGTCATGTTGCGCTCGGCGCCTTCCACGATGTCCTCGGCGAGCGCGATCTCGAGGCCGATCTTGCCCGCGATGTCCTGGACCTTCTTGATGCGCCGCAGGAGGTCATCCAGTCGCTCGGCCAGGCTCTCGCCGCCGCCTGAAGCGTCAGACATAGGGGAGAGAAAGATTACTCGAATAACCTTACTAGCCACTTGCCGTGGTGGTGTAGTGGCTATTGCACTGCGCTGCTGGCCCAAAGGACGCTGAATCTAATCCCTGCCACAGTGATCACATTTCTTCCTACATCACGCAATGCACAAGACACAGCTCCACTAACGTGAAACCTGGGAAGGTGCGAAGCATGCGGTGATGCGGCGGTGTTTCCCACAGGAAACGTCAGTTGCTGCTAATGGGCTTGCTTTACCGTGGCTGCGACGGCGACGTTAGACGCCGATAGCCCGGCGCATTAGCAGAAACTCACTAGAATCACTTCTGACACGACAACCCTACACATACGCTGTCTGGCTGCACTGCCTCCAGTATCGTCCCCCAAATGTACGCACACTGTCTGACTGCACTGCGTCCAGGATGGGCTCACTGTGAAGACAGCAGATATGCCGAAGCCTAGCCCTCAAGGTGCTCTGCACGTAAATGTTGGAGAACGCTTAGGCTTGACCTTTAAACAATACAATGATGGAAAGGGGGTTTGTATGTGAGTTTCCTCGTAGCGGAGTTATGCTTCCTCGTACATTCGTATAATAGTCTGAGCTATCATGTGTGTAGGTTGTAGTTCAATCGTAGCTTACAATTCTTCTGACGGGAATTTGCTTTGACAAACTCGATGTCGTTCACTTACGCACCTGCGCCAGTGCGGAGAGGATGCGTGGTGGGGCTCGTTCGGTATGATTTCTTCCGCGAGGGACGCCCACGCTGACGCCAACACTTTCACGACACGATTTCCAGCAACACGAGCTCCCCAACGCTATCGCATTAAAAACGGCGAAGCCGTACATCCCATTCCTCAAATAGCCAATCCACCTGTACGCCAGAATTGTAGACACGAATTTACCCGCGAATGCCGATTTTTGACCATGGCCGATCACTTATGCCATGGAGAAGTAATAATTGTAATAAATGCTCGAGTCTTGCGTGCCATTTAAGGCATGTTGTTGGGCTAGCTGGTCCATAGAATTAGCAAACTTTTTTTTACTGCCCAATAAGGCAACACAGGAACGTAGAAACACACACTGCACTCAGTGTGTGCGTTTCTATACGTTCCTGTGTTGTGTTCTTCGCGCAGTAAAACAGAAAAGGAAAAAAAAAAAGACCTGTTTGCTGATTACGTGCAAGAACTAGCATATGCTTATGGGACACTTCGTACTGGAGGGCTCCGGAAATTTCGATCACCTGGTGTTCTTTAACGTGCACTGCCAACGCACGGGCCTCCAGCATTTCGCTTCCATCAAAATGAGACAGCCGCGGCCGGAATCGATCCCGCGTCTTTGGGGTCAAGTACAAGTAACCTGTCACGGTTCCGTCACGTTAAATCACTGCGGCTCGTAGATACATACGCTCTCATAATCATAGTAAACTTTCAATCGGTCTCGTACCTATAACAAAGAAAGCGTGTCCACGTACGAGTGAGCAATGTTTTGTAAAGTTTCGGCGGTGGCACGACCTTCGTCAGAGTAAGATGACCAAGGCCGTGCCACGGCCGAAACATCAGCAGAAACTGTTTTTTATACCGCGCCGTGCTCGCACGATGCACGTGCACAACGTTAATGATCCCAATACTGCTTTATTCTATGAGTCAAAACTGACAACTCGTGACACCTGAAAGCGTGCCGACCTCGAGCACCCACACTGACCACCCAGCGTTAGCGTTGCGCTGACGGAGTCATACGACTCACCAGATGCCTGCTTGGCGTCCTTCCACAGGCCGTTCACGATGGTCATCACTTGCTCGAGCTTCTCCTCGAAGTCGACGCTCTTGACGATCTGAGGGTTCTTCTCGATGTTGTCCAGCAGGCGCGCCAGTTCGGACACCTTGTCGCGGTGCTCGTTGACCGCGTCTTGCACCAGGTTGTAGCACGTCGGGCAGTCTGTGCGCGACGGTGCAATAAAAGGCCCGGTCACGGTTCAGCGTTTATTTATGAAGAAAAGCAATTACAATGGTGAGTATTCGCAACCCATGCTTGAATTATAGTGTAATAGGCGAAGATCTCCTAGATATAGTGATATAGATATAGCTAGATATAGATATAGAAAGTAGCAAAAATGAGTAGCAGCGTGGACCCACCGACGCATCCGGCCTCCTTGTTGTACTTGTTCTCCTTGCATCTCTCGCAGCGGCGCCCTTCCACGTTCGGTCGACACTCGCACTGGCCGTCGGGGGCGCACTGCAGCGACACAGAGCCCTGGCTGTCGCAGTCGCACGCTGCAAGGACCGCACAAGGGGAGGACGCGCGGTTAGAAGGACATTCGCGATTGAAGCAAGAAGGACTGTTTTACGAGCGAACAGAGACCCCAAAAAAGTAGTAACTGGTCCCCCTTGCTAGCCTTCTTGATAAAGCGAGCACAGCAAGTGCTTCCTGCACAAGGCAATGCTGATGATGCACTGAAGAAGAGGGCGGTGACGACACGTTTATGCAATGTATACATTAAAAACGACAGGTCCAAATGGATAGGAATAGATTGACAGCGAGCCAAATCACAAACGTTCTCTTCTAATTTATTGATCTATTTATTGCACTAATTCACTACACGCCCACGAGGCATGTATGGTATCTTGCAGGCCTCACGGGGCGACATTGTGTAAGGGGGGTATTGCAGAAAGAGAAATACACATTGCGACGAACTCCATTACATGTGTCAACCATCATGGCTATCTTTCGTTCTTTTTTCTTAGGAGCGCTGACAATGTGTCCAGAGTGATGGCCCATTCCCGATGTCGCGTACACGCATCGCGCAGACCACTGTCCAGGCCGAAGAAAGACACTGCCAGTTGGCGGCACGCATATACTTACTCACGCAGCCGTCGGGGGAGAATCCGTAATGGTAGGGCAGGCACTGGTCGCACTGCTTGCCGGTGACACCCGGTCGGCAGTGGCAGTGTCCCGTGCGTTGGTCGCAGGTGCGGTTGTACGAGCCGACCAGGTTGCAGTTGCAGGCCTCGCAGCCGTCTCCGCTCTGCAGGTTCCAGTAGCCCTCGCGGCACTGGCCGCACTGGCGGCCCGCCACGTTCGCCTTGCAGGCGCACTGGCCCGTGCGCGGGTCACACTCGGAGTCCTCCATCGAGCCCAGGCGGTGGCAGTCGCACGCTGCAAAATGCACACGGCCCTTTTCATGCCGCGCTTCGTCCCTGACCTTTTAAAGGGACGCTAAAAAGAAATAATGAGTCAGTTGAGAACGGGAGACTATTATTTGAGAAGCCTTCTGTGGTTGATTTCTCCAATATAGGTTCCGTATTAGAAGAGAAAACGAAGGTTAAATTTTGATTTTTAAGTTTCTCGCTGACACCTAGGCACCCGAACGTACACTCTTAGCACGGTAACCTTTAGTTTATTTTATCGGTACACAAAAATGTGAAAATATGCTTTTTTATAAAGGTTAAAGTGCTTTTACCCTTTATAAAGGAGCATATTTTCACATTTTCGTGTACCTATAAAATAAACTAAAGGTTACCATGCTAAGAGTGTAAGTGTGACGTCACGGATTTCGAAGCGATTCGTTGGTATTTCGGCCCCACTGATTCAGTGAAGTTTGATGGAACTTGGTACGTTATGTTTCAGCCACCCTATACAATACAAAGTGATTGATCTTTATCGGAAAATAAATGTGTGCTTCATAAAAGCGGCTTTGAAAACTTATGACGTCACGGCGATTTGACGCGAAAACGTGAAGGCGGCGTCGCCACCCGTGTTTCCTTTTTGTGCGTTTTCTTCCTTACTAAGCGACCTCTCGCGGCAAGAGTGGTGCTGTTGGTACTCCGAAAGGGTAATTTAGTAATACACGAAAAACCGTCTTGCTTTTTAGCGTCCCCTCAACAAAGAAGCTGTTCTGAGGCGAGGCCTTCGCGGCGACGGCGGCAACGTTAAAGGGCAACCACGGTGGTCTTTTCACCATCTTCTGATATCGATGTTTTCCAATGGTAATGACAGTCCTGTACCACCTAAGGTGGTTCAATTTGCTCCGAAACGCACGAATAATTTTAAATAACCGATTGGAAGTGGTGGTCTAACCTAAAGCGAAACGGGTAAACGCGTCGTGCAGGGCATGCGATAACGTCAGAGCCTCCCCGCCATCAGAAATATCGAGCTCGTGCACAAAACTGACAGTGGCGAGGTCATCGGACGATGTATACAGTTATGCCAGCTTTTCTGAACTTTACAGCGACTATTTAAGCACTGATATCGCCTTTTTGCCTTCGAAGGCCCACATGCTCGGGTAGGCAGCGTAGTAGGTGATGACGTCAAAATACAGGGTGGCCCGCAGGGGAATCCGCTAAAAATTTTTAAAATTCATTTCCGGGAATACTACACGACTCGCAACCACCTGGTTTGGCATATATTATTTCAGTATATGGTATATGCGTGGAAAGGGCTTTTTTTTTCTGTAGACTTCCTCTTCTTAAATACCATGGTAATTTTGTTCACCTTGAGGGCGAACTCCGGTAGTTTTCTCACTATATTCTGACACTGCTGTGTTCTAGATGCACTGATAGTCTCGTAAGCCGTCTAGGTGGTTCAGTTTGCTCAGAAGCCCACCAATAATATTAAAAAAGGGCAATGAACGGCGTGTTTAAACTGAAGCCAAAACACGTAGACGCTTCGTAGAGCGTGTGAGATGATGTTACAGTTTCCCCGCCGTCATAAATATGGAGCTGGTGTCAGACAAATGAAAGTGGCGATGTTATCCGACGATGTATGGAGGAGTGCCAGCCTTTCTGGGCGTTACCATGACGATTTCAGCGTTGAAGGATCACCGTTCTGCTCATGAACGCCTGCTCGCTGGGACAGGCATCAACGTAGGCAATTACCTCAAAAACACAGGGTGCACTGCATAACGACCTGCTCGAAAATTCATTTTCAGGAAAACAAAATGGCTTACAGCCGCCTCGCTTGGTATATATGATTACAGTACCGAGAAGAACATATACTGGAAATTGCACTGAGGACAGGGAACACACAAAAATCACCGGAGTTGCCGCATCCACACTCGTCCTTCTGCTGTAGTCTCAAGTGTCCTTTTAAAGAAGGCCGTTTCCCTCGTTTACTTTGCTTCGCAGGGGACAGTCGGCTATAGAGGAAGTATATACAAGCCATGCGTAATCTAGAACGCTAGCACAGCGACGGCATAATTATGGCGTCGTTGTCCCAGCGCAATGAAAATTTTGCACTTTAAAAAAAGGTGTGCTTTTAAATCCTCGTCTGCACTCGTCATTTCAGGTTTGATAACATTTCTGACAAAGTTTTGACAAAATATAATACGAAAATGACACGAATACATGTCAAATGAAATAAAACATAAAAATAAGAACTATTTTATGATCGAAAAGTTGTGAAGTTGTGACCAGTATATTGGGATTCTTGAAGCTTTAAGATAGGCTCACAACGACTTTCTTTCACGAGAGAAAACAATAAGTATTCATACAAAATGCAACCGGTCACGCCGATCTACGAACAAGTGAGGTTACCGCGTAAGAGTATACTTAATGAACCTTGCGTAAACGTCCGCACTGCTGCTTCCGTGGCGTTAGAATTTCGCACGAATACGCAATTCCTCAGTGCAGCAATATTAGTACCATGCAGGTACAGATAGTACTATTTGCCCGTTTTGAGCACAGAATTCATGAAAAGCTCGTGTAGCTGTAGAGTGACATCCAACAACCTAGCTTTTGCGGCGATATAGCCATGACGCCTTTTGTAAAAAGGCCAAAACATAGAAAGCGCGAGGCGTATTTTCACCGCAAGTTCGTATACAGTTCCCCCATGACATTAACAGGCTGTTTTATTTCCGCTAACTCTACACTTTTTGCCTGAAATAGCTTCATTCGACAATTACTTGTACTTTACTCCTCGCTATCACCAACAACGTATAGACCCAATATAACAAAGTCATACTGGCGGCAACAAACTTCGTTATATATCGCGAATTTCGGTAAGTCGAAATTCCTACATTTTCGCAGTGAGAGTGGGGGAGAGGGTTCTAGAAAAATTCTGCATCTCATTAGAGAGCATTTTAAGGTGCAGAAGCCCAAGTAGAAAGCGGAGTGGCTAATTGTGGCCATCACCTACATATGCTGGCGCAGTGCTGTGCCGTACGTATGCACGCTTGTTGTGGGCGTGTACGTGCATTGTGTCCGCATCAACAGTGACCATGCACGACAGCGGCCCGCATTCCACTGGGCAAACACGGTGACGACGATGCCATTTTAGTTTTTGTGGGCGACAAATTTTTAAATCGGATCCGCACAAAGGTGCGGTGTGTTTGGTTTATAGCCAGTTAAAGGCGCTCAGCGTGCGAAAAAACGGTGCAATATGAACCGAGCGAATGCTTTAAGACGCTTTAAGATGCTTATCGAAATAAAGTGGTTGAGCTGAATCGTATTCGCGTTTTTATCGGTCATGATCGGCGTTTGAAGCCTCTTTTTTCAGGAATATGCAGCATGCCTAGCATGAACTCAGCAGAAGTTCGGTTGTTGCCAAAATGTTTCATGCAAGGAGTCGTTTAGAAGCGACTTGTGTCTTAGCTGCATTTCTTTACATCTTCACTGAATTTACTAGCCACAAAGGTTCTAAGTACATGATCAAGTTAGAATGGCCGAAAATTTCGTGTTCGGTCATTTCAAGCTTGTGCTTTCAACTGGAAATGCAAATAATTCGTTAAATAGAAGATATCGTTAAATGAAAGTTCGCTACTTCGAGGTTTCATTGAATTACTATTAACGCCCCTTCCCATGCCCGAAATCTGAGCGCGGTACAGCCGGCGCTTTAGTCGAATGGTGATGCAAGCCTGGCGATTTTCATTGAGCACACTTTTGGCGGAGACACTTTTTGTGGGAAAGATATCTCAACCTCGACGCCTAACACGATATATCGGTACTCACGCTTGCAGTCTCCCTTGGGCACGGCCAGTGCGTCTCCGAAGTGCCCGGGCAAACAGCGCTCGCAGTTGAAGCCCGTTGTGTTGTACACGCACTTCAAACACTCGCCAGTCGTTCTGCAAAGAGGAAGTTCATGCATGAAGGTATTAAACTCTGGATGCGGGTTACTGTAACTGCTTTCAACTAAGCTAGCTACTAAGATCTCTCACACTAAATAAATAAATGAACGCTAAACGAACACTACAACATATTAATACGTACTGTCAGGAGCACGCTACAGCCCATAACGACTACACGGCACTTACTGTGAGGACACCGTCATAAGCACAACACTGGCACAAAATGAGATTCACAGGGCGCGCCATCTTAGTGCGTGCGACGCGACTCGATAGATGATACATAATGCATGATCCCGCTCCTTAAAGAAAAAGAAAAACACACAAAAACACGGTCACTATACCTGAATATTAGCAGTGCGTAACAATCAATTTTAAAGCAGCCAGATTTGTGCCGACGAAGTAAGCTTCAGGCCAGAACGTCGCACCTGGGTGCAAACATTGTGAAGATTTGTTATTCGATAAACACTTGACTGAACATCGCATATTTTTGTTTTTCGAGCGAAGCTTGCATTGGGCGACTTGCCGGGTCGGGTGATGCCCGCGTCGTACGACAGAAAAAAAAATGAAAAAAAGGAACTCAGGTCTCAATATTTCGAACCTCAAGATGTGAACCATAGACTGCCGGGTTGCGAGATCACCACGCCAAGCGATTCAGCCAATGTCGGTTCGACACATGCGCCTTCTAATGTGGGGTTTTAGTTTATGCACAAAGTAGTAGGTGCCCGTGACACGTGCGCGCTATCCAGAGCACGCCCCACAAAAGAAAATGTTAGCACATCTGAGCCATATCAATCCCTTAGATTTTTCTTTTCCGACCAAAAAAAAAAGTAGAAGAAGAAGGAAAAGGGGATTGGTTTACGACATCACATGTGGTACAAGCTTCGCGTGCCCCCTGTTCCCGGTACGGAAGCCGTTGTCCTGTTTTTTATACGAGTATCACGTAGCTCGGTTGGTAGAGCATCGGACGCGTTATCGGAAAGTTATGGGTTCGGTCCGTACCGACGCCTACTGTGTCTTTTCGTCCAGTTTAATGCTTTTTCCATTTATGTCATAATTACTACACTGTACAGCTAAAAATCCACATAATTTCCCCTGTGCTTTTCTTGCCCCATTGCGTGTTAGTTCATTACATTGTGTCTAACAAACAGAGAAGCCCTTGAATCATATCCTTTCGCTACAACTCACGGCAAGCTACTTAAGAAGACACCAGTCGAAATTTCATACCGGGAAATCCCACTTACGTGTTGCAGTTGGCCACGGCGTTGGGGTCAATGTTGTCGTTGCATTCGCACTTCTTACAGGGCACCTTGGGTCCAAAGTTTCCTTGCGGGTCACCGTAGTGTCCGTCGAAGCAAAGGTCGCATCTCCTTCCTAAAGCAGGAAGCGATCATCGTGGATTTTTAAGCTTCAGAACACTTTCTTTTCCATTATCTAGCGCAAGATATAACCTCGCTTTTATGGTTGTCTGTTTGCGGCGCCATGTGATTATATTGGATATTTATCGCCCGTATACTACGTCGGATAACGATTACATCGCCTCTATAAATAGGAGCTCGAGTGTTAACAGGTCGTCAATGAATAATTTATTCGCACGCACGTGAGAGCGCCGAGTTTCGCAATTGCGCGAGATTGCGCAGCTGCACAAATAAAGTACAATTCTTTGTGGTGTGCCATGGTAACAAAAATTACGGTAAGATGGTCACTTTCGTGCGCAGTTGGCTCGCTGCTGAGAAGCCCGAAATACGTTGCTCAGATCTCACTGCACACACGTTAAAGGGACAGTCTGCCGCTCGAAAGTTTTTTTTTTTTTTTGCTGCGTTGAAAAAGGTGAAGATCGTTCCTCACACCGACGGAAACGAGGTTTCTTGTACCACATAAAAGAAGAATAACGTTCTTAACCTCGATTTCAAAGTCGCGAAAAAAAAAATGAACGTTGGCACGCCATCCTCGGTGACGAGTGTCAGTCGGTGATGAGTCTCTAAGTGTAGAAAAAACAAACAATGACGAGAAACAAAAAACAACCCCGCATGTCTTCTAATTATCCTGCACAAACGAAGAAACTCGCAACTGTGTATAGCACACACCTGGCAGCGCTCCTTCACGACGAAGAGTAACCTTCATTTTTAAGTCAGCATTGCAAAAAAAAAACAGAGTAACCAGTGTTGCCGACGTCCCCACACATACAGAAGGGGCGACCACGAAGATCGAAAAATTCCGTTTTCGAAATTTCTGCTCACTTTCCAGCGAAACCACTGCGAGCTTGTACAATTCGAATGGTGCGTTTTCAATTGCGATAAAAAAAGAAAGGAAATCGATGAATGACGGTATACAGTCCCTTTAAGAGGCTCAGTGTGTCTGCACGAATTTCATGCGCGATCGCATCACAGACACGTTCGATATAGAACAGCGGAGGCGGAATACTGTACAATGATTCCGTACTTATTCCTAACCAAGCGGGTCTCCGTGATTTGGCAGTAGTCTTCTGACGCACTAGCGCTCACAGCGCTAGTGCGCCACGTGATGCAATACGAGCCACGAGAACGCTCCATCGCATAAGGGCTGCTAATGCACGATTAGACAGAACATGAGCCGAATCAATTACTTCAATACTACATTTCACTCGCCGTTAGTACTACGATACTTGACGGGTATTTTCGGTCTAAGCTAAAATAGCCTGCCTGTCACACGAAGTTGCTACGCCGGGAAAATTCGCGACGTCCAAATGACCTGCGCGGAACGAAAACAGCATGCTAATGTGCCGAACGATATTAACACTTTCACAGAATAGCCAATCAGTGAGCCCTCCAAAAGGCAATAGAAACAAAGAAAGAGGATCTTTTCGGCGGCGGTTACGCGCGTCTACAGGCAAAATAAAGATTAAAATAGTAACAGAGTTCATTTGCATCTAAATGACACTTTGAGTGGTGTTATAATGCCCGCAAGCCGTAGTTTCGCAATACGAGACGGCTCCACTAACTATTCTCTGCCGAGGAGACGTTTATTTTTGTGCCTGGCTAGTACGTACACGCTCCCGAGCGCCAACGTTGCAAGGCATCGAAAGACAATAAATGGGAAGCGAACGCAGGCTGAACCACCCCCCTTTCAGTTTGTGCTGCTCAGTCCAGTTTAACCCTCTTTAATTCCGCATGCTTATCGAGTCAGGTCAGCCCCGTAGATAACAAATCGCTTCAGAGCATGTAACTCTATTCGTCTTCTGTAAGAATGAGCAAACGATTTTACGGTGAAGAGGAAGGACAAGAGCGTTGGTGGTTCCCACGTTCCCGCCCTTGCGTTGGCGAAGCTGCTTATCCTTCGTCAGGAGAAATCTAATAGAAATAAGGCGGAATAAATGCACGGTATTCCGCCCCAGGTAGAGGCTTCTTGCAGGCCAAGCAGCGCAATATACTGGTGGACTTCGTTAACTTTGTTGTCACGTTTCAGAAATGCCAGAAAAAGATCGACACACATTAACGCTTGTGCCGAGAGTTTGGCAAGATAAAGTCTCGTTTGGCGAGCGGTTGTAGCTTAAACAGTAAAATACACTAGCCGAAAGTCACAATCACAGACAAGCGACCCTTACTGAACATCCATTTCGGCTGCAAACGTCAAAAGCGCCGAACTTCTATTCAGGTGATATCTACAGTACACTATATATTGCGTTCATTGTCTGTGATTGCGACTTTCGGCTGGTGTATTGTACCACTTAGGCTAGTAACATGATACCTACAGTACACTATATTGCGTGTTGCGTCCATTTTTAATTCGAGTTGACGAATCATCCTCAGGAAATAGGTCAGTTTCTTGATCGATGTAGTGGTTGTCTTGTTTTTGAGATAGGATTTGAAAAAAAAGTTCCACTATGCATCTACATGTTTGCTCCTTAGAGTTATGCAATGGCATACCACATCTATGATCACAAAGGCAAAGAGTACACATCACATTAAATATTTCACGCAGAATATGTCCCGAATAAATTATGCAAACGAATTCCTGAGACAATGAAGGTGCCTTTCTGAAACTTAAGTAATGCAAAGAAAAGGAAAGAAGTACTTACATTGTCACCCGCCTACGTTGTGTTTGTTAGATGCAGTATTTGCTTGCATAAAGTTGTAAATGCTTTCAGGAGCCCAAACTTATTCTGTTTCGAGACCACTCGAGGGAAAACACAAGAAAAAAACATACACAGAATTCCCCTGCTGAGAGAACCTTCGGTTATATAAGTGTTATATGGAGAGAGCCATATTAAGCAGAAACGCCAAACCATTAGTCTTTGTAAACTTTAATTTGCAGCTGTAGAAGGAAATACCACGCACACCACAGTTAATAGAAGTACGCCTGCAAGCGATACATGATAACATCTTCTGGTTATAATTACGTTCGGTCTTGTTTTTGTCACACCTTTGCGAGCGAGACCAAGGCGGTGTTGGCGGCATTGTGTTCTGAGAACACGTTTTCAAAGGTTACGGCTCATCAAGCAAGCGTGCAGCCTCAGAACTCGAGAGCGGGAGTTTACAACAATAGAGAAGGCTTTATCAGAGCAAAGTTAGAATATTAGTGAAGCCTCTTTCGGAAGACCGGCTGAAAGGGTCTTCAAGGAACGTTCACAGAAGACCGGCTAAAGAGTCCTCACTTTTCAAAGTAATCCTCCAGTTACATCAGATAAGGAGCTTAGTGCCTCACAAATCGCCTGCCACAAAAAATTTTCAAGTCAGTTAGGTATAAGCGGAGTTGCAGCGTCATGTTTGCAGAGAGTTCTTTCGTCCTGGCGCGTTCACCGCCCTTCCATAGAATTACTGTATATAGCTTCCCGCAGAGAGGCGGAGTTGTGCGTCTCTTTTCCATTCGCCGCTTGCAACCACGCCGTGCGGAGGAACTGCCGCTCAGGCATACACAAAGAGGTTGCGACGGCAGCGCCACCGCATCACCACTTTTTAGAACTTTATTCGATAGCCAATATTCGGGCCACCACTTATAAAATTTATCTGACTTGTTGTCCTTATATTCTGGCGAAATGTCGGTCGATACACATCCTCTTTTTATTATCTTGAATGCGCTAACTTCTACTCATTGACATTTGCTTCGACAGATGGCGCCACGAGGTCGTGAACGAGGATAAAATAACGATAGAGCTTGGTGGCCCGCGGGCAACCGCCCCGTTATAAAGGGGACGCTCATAACTTCCATCCATCCATCAATTCATCGAACAAACATCACGTGGTAGGCGACGTGTTGGCAAGAACATCACGATGTCTGTCATCGCTGACGTGTGAAATAGAACACATGTTGTTGTTCAAATGTACACGTTGAATCCTGTGGTGTTCGATTGCCTCCAGGGCAGTGCAGCTGCACCGTGATCACGCATGTTACGAGATGCTCGTCTGTTGCAAACGTGACGTTTGGCTTTCCCTAAAGACCATGGTTGCTTGTGCGCCAAGATGGCGGATCTACGTGCAACTCTTCTCCCGTAGTAACGAAAGGGAAGGGGTCAAGGGCTCGTTTTTTATTTGTTAGAAACAATTTAATGAGCAAACAGACAATGAAGCCTAGGAAAGCATAGGGGAAGTTACTTGTAGTGTAATTGGGAGTAAGTAGATAGGAATTAAAATGTACGATAAGACAAACTTGCCTTCTGTGGGAACCGATCCCACGACCTCCGAAGTTCGTGGTTCGGTTCCCACCCAAGGCAGGTTTGTCTTTTCGTTAACTTTAATTCCTTTCTACTTACTCCCCAATTACACTACTACGAGTAACTTCCCCTATACTTTCCCAGGCTTCATTGTCTGTTCGCTCATTAACTTCTCCCGTAGGGAACATACACAGTAACTCTGTCCTGTCGTGACCACGAGCGCACTTGAAGCTACATACAGGGGGTGAAAAACGGGCAATAAACCATGCCAGCGCGCATCATGACGTTGAACATTTCCTCTTTTCTTTTTCTTCGAACTTATATCCGCACTTGTGCAGGGACAAGCGTGTCGCCAGAGTCACAACGCGGACGTAGCATCCGCAGTAACTGCGTTTGGAAATCAGCCAATGGTAGTCCTTCCAACCATTTCGTAGTCGTGCCCATCTAATGACGTGCTTTGCTGAGGGAAAGGCAGGCGCTTTCCAGATGTATTTTCAAACCAAACTCCAACTTCCCTGCTGCATGCAGAGTAATAATATATGGCTGGAGGAGCCTCCACGAATGATCGACACCGCTTGCTTGCTGTGTTAAGAAAAGATGTTGCGGGGTTACTTTGAAGGCTCTGAAATGATGAATATTAGCTCTCTGGTTCAGGTTTGCTTTAGAGATTAACGCAACAACGCGGGAGCGCAATCAGGAATGGCAAAATCATTTGCTCGATCTGAAGTGAACTGCGGTGTTCCTCCGAGTTGAGTTACGTGTTTCTACTTCTCTTTAATCTAACATCGAAGTGTTGTAACTATAGTTCATCGTGCCCTCATTACAAAACAATTCTTTCGCAACTGCTTCTTGCCATTGGCACACCGTCTTCTATAATCATATGTCCCGCACCAGTATTACCTAGAGTACTCTCTTAGAAACACCTCTAGCTTCAGACGCTTTTGTGAATACGGGCCCGAGTACTGTTAATAAGCGTTTAGAGCCCTACACACACCTTGGTCTCGCTTGCTTGGCTAAAAGGAGAGAGGGAGAGAGAGCAAAAGAAAAAAGTGTAGACGTGGAGAGAGAGAGAGAGACAGATGTGTTAAGTAGCGCCACCCACCGGAATATCCCTGCGGGCACTCGAGGCAGACGACGCTCTCGTCGGGCAGGACAGCGCAGGCGCCCTGGTCAGGGCAAGGACATGGCTGGCAGTCGTCCGGGGTGCCAGCCAGCGCGTTGCCGTAGTAGCGCGGCGCGCAACGCTCGCAAAACTCGCCCGCCGTGTTATGCTGGCAGATGCAGTGCCCTACAGCCCCGCGCAACCCAGCGGTTAGCGTCCACCACCACCAGCGAGTCGTTAAAAGCAAAGCACCCGATATCAGTAGGGCGCATACAGTACAGGAAAGGAAACAAGACGTCTGGAGATTGAAGCACATGTAGCCATACTGTGCTGGCACAGCCGTTTCTAGCTCAAATTCTTATCGGCCGAGTAGGAGGCGGGCTGAATGAATTTACAGTGCTGAAGTACGGTAAACGGAAGAATAACAGCGAAGGACAAAACACCATACTACTAAGACAGTTCCGCCATTATTTCTGCTCTGTTCTCGACTGTAATTACTTCCTGTATTCTTGACTACAAAACATGTCATTTGCAGCTTCAGCCACGCAGTCAAGGCCCACTTAATAAACTGGTTAGGGTTTAAAGACTGGATTTTAGTAGGGTACCTGCTGTGTCACCGAATACATAGTGGAAATTGTCGATAAACTATTTTTCTCTCCTTACGTGCGGGCATTAAGATGTGAATCAAATAATTTGTCCTATTCTGGTTCCGGATGTATAGCCAGTGCTCACACATCAACAAGCTCTGTTTCCTTTCCTGGTAGTATGCAAACAATGTTTTCACGTTCGCCAAACGGCACTCAAGTTTTGGCAGCCTTCTAGAGCAGAGCTTTAACTATTATCGCTGGGACGACAGCGGAAGCGTGCTCGTTCTCTAAGCTGTACGTCGAGCGCACGTTGGCTGTGCCGTCGTCTGCGTCCTCTGGAAGCCCCCGATACTGCCAAAATCAAGTACCACACGGCTACAATTTATCACCAATACCGTTAGTAGTGAGCAGCGTATGATGAAGCAATGTGAGAGCACAATTAAAACTTCAGTTATACGTGTTTGAAAGTAAAAAATTAGCCTCCATTTAAATAAAATAATCATGGTAGAACTCTAAATGTTGTTGGTTTTGGGTCAACCAGCACGAACATGTTAGTGAAAGAAAAAAAAGACAGGAAAAAAACTTAGTGGCGAGTGAATGTATAATGCATAAATCGACTGCTGTCGTGGACGGACCATTTCATAGCTCACCCTATTTCCTCTCTATCACTTTAAGACACTTTTCGTGCTTTGTTCTAAACACAGTATTTGCAGCCCCATTTATGTCATACGTGCTTAACACATCAACAATGATTGACCGTGGAATGTTACACAGGAGTCAACGTTTCAATAACTTGTGTCCCCGAGTCCCTTTGATCAAACATTAGGTCCGTAAGCATAGCTGTTCGATAACTGTCCAATATTTCAAGTTGCTTAACGTATGCCGGCATCCGTTTCTATTTTTTCTTCTTTATTTGGCGCTTATTTGGCATATATTACCTCAATAAGTTGTGAATAACGTATAATATATGTACAACAAAGCGTAGATATTTTCACCCCTGCATTTTGTCATAGTCACTTCATTGTTCTGTAAGCAACATAAAAATTCTCCCTTCGCGCAAACGTCTTCATGTGAAATGCACCTATACGAAACACCTGTACCTACGACGCCATACGAAATGCGCCTATTACACAGTTTTGCATGTCCTGACATAGAATTAACGAAGTCGTGAAACGCAGAACGCATCCCTAGAGTTCTCTTACTGCCATTGAATATACGGTAGCACCGTTCATTTGGTTTTTACAGATACAAAACAGCAACAGCCCACGGTGGCGGTACATCAACGTATCTGTAATAAAATTAGAACTATGTGCCTTTCAAAGAATCCTGTTACTACTGCGATGTCCCGTATGGCCATTCCTACGATTTCATAAGTATCTGTAAGATTGATGCGGTAAGATACGACAAATCAGTGAAACATATGTGGCATGTATGTGCACTTCGTAAGGGAGCACGTTAATCACAGGAATGACCATACGGGAAGTTTCAGTAGGTATTGCCAGCCCAGGCTGACTCGTCATTCCTATGTCGCCTCCCTTATAAGCGCTAAAGTAGATGAACGACTCGAGCATAAGGCCAAGTTCGCGCGCGTCCCGAGAATCAGCCGTATATATGCGCGGAGCAAGAAATGCAAGACAGGCTGACCGGTGTCCGGTTCGCAGATGAGCGCGTGTCCGTTGCAGTTGCAGGGCACGCAGCGCGAGAACTTGCCGCCGCGTGGAGGGTCGTGCCGGAATCCCGGCGCACAGGACTCGCAGAATTGACCCACGTATCCCTCGGGACAGTTGCACATCTCGACCCAGGTGGCGGCCTCGGTGCCGTACTGGGAACGCTGCGCCGACTGGAGTTGGATGTTGTCGATGAAGCCTGTGCCTGCGAAGGTAAGGTTGGAGGTGCGTTGATAAGCTTCATCCGTGGTATATATAGGTGCTCCACCAGTAGCGCACCCAGGATCTCTGCCAGGGGGGGGGGGTTCAATTTTTCACAAAGGGCCGGGCAAGCGATTACACAGTTGTTGCGTGTGTAAAAAAAAGGTAGATAAAATGCCAAATAATAGTGACATCAATGATGATGATCATTTTTATTATGTTTTCGGTGTTTTGCAGAGAAATTAGCGCCCCATTCTTCTAGGACATAGGAGCAGTTACGGAGTGGGAGGGGGGTTAGGTCGGCCTCAGGGGGGGGTTACAACCCCCGAACCCCCCCCCCCCCCGTCGGTGCGCCACTGTGCTCCACGTACACTAAAGGTGATGACCAGATGGAAATGGCGCGCCATCCGCTTAAAAAAATCGGACAAACGCGATCGTTGACAGCGCTGACATGTATACGTAAGATGTCATAGTTAAAAAAAGTGATGAAGAGGTCGTTGAAAACAATGAAGAACAGGGAATGCCGCTGGAGCCGACGTTTCGGCAAGTGGAGTTGTCTTTGCCAGGGCACCTAGACGAAGACAAGTCCACTTGTCGAAATGTTGGCTCCAGCGGCACTCCCGGTTCTTCATCGTTTGCAACTATCTCTTCATTTAATTCGAGCCTACATCTTCCCCAAGCTTCTGTTTTAGTGTGCAGAGTAAAAAAAGAGTAGCATCTGCGGCGACGTGCGGCGACTAGACTATACTGCACACTTTCAAAGCACTTTCCTCTAAGAAATCCCGGAAAACAGCAAGCTGCCGGATTTTGTGAACGAGAGAGGATTAAAAATAAGCCGTGCGCAGCGACGAAGCTGTTTTCGATGTTCCCTTATCTCCTTGACCCATTAGCGAGAAAGCTGGCATTTCGACAGCGTTTATTTTTTTTTTCCTTTCTTCTCCTTCTTTCTTTCTTTCTTTGTTTTTCTTTTTTTGTTTGTCGTGAGTCTTTAGCGATGGTTTCCATTAATGAGTGTGCGTGCAGATCTGCAAGCACACTCATTATTGAAAGCTGCCTCCACCACACCACACACAATACCGCACTTTTCAGCGAGATTTCGTTCGCAGGGAGACAAAGTTCAGTGTGTCAGAGGGGCACCGAAGAGCCAGCGAGTGCTTGTACCGGATATGCTTACCTCGCGGCACGTACGTGGCCCTTATCCGGATGGCGGTGAGGTTGGAGAGGATGCTGATGAACTCCCGCGAGCTGAGAGTCGGGTTCCAGCCGTACCGCGGGTCCTCGTGCAGGCGGAAGCGGTACTCCTGGTTTCGTATGGATGGCAGTCCGTTGCCCTGGCCGAAGATGTGCTGCGACACACTACCGTGCGCCCCTTCCAGCACGATGTCCTCGACCGACGACTGCGGCCCTTCCTCGCCGATGCGCAGGGTGAAAGTCAGGTTCTGGTTGTACGAGGCCCGCTGGTCGCCCAGGTACCGGTCTGCGACGCCGCAATGAAGGTACAGACGCGTGCGCTTCAGTAAGGTCCCATTTATCGGCGCGTGCTGGTCAATAAGTCGAGTCGCTGAAGAAAAGACTATAACGTATAGACAACGGACTAAATGGTGCACAGAACAGTTATGGAAAACTGATGACACAGCGCAAAATAATAAAGAGCAAACTGGGCATCTTCTCCTCTTTTGAGCTGTTCCCCCAGTTAACCATGGCCCCGCGTCATTATGGACCTTTGCGGAAACGAGAGGATAGCTTTGCGGCAAGTGAACGTTTAATGCGACATTACTTAATAAAGAACAGAACGATGATAATTATACCTGCCAACCTGGGAGCCTCGAAAACCAGGATATTAATCCTGATAATCTCGTCGACAATTACCTCATCTTGTTCAGCGTCTTTACACGAAAGAGTGACAGCACTAAAACCACTAAAACGAGAGAGGAGAGAAAAAAAGGCATTAAATAGTGATCCTTTAATACTATTGCTCCCTCTGAGCTTCTTGAAACAGCGTACTTGTTTTCAAAGGCATTTTCTGGGTTGCGTTTTCAAATAGTCATCGCAGTTATTCCTTCTTCCACCTTGGCTCAGACGCTGCGGCGTCATCTTTGATGCATACGCACCAAAAAAAAAAAAAAAAAAACATGCGGGCGAAGAAGCTTGCAGTGAGTCCAGCTTACCTGGTGCGAGGAAGTAGACGGCTTCCTTTCCGGGCGCCACCACAGCCAAGTGATGGGCGGCATACTCGTGGCGAGTGTTTACGGTGCGCCCTTGAGTGTCTGCCGCCTTCCAGTGCTCCTTGTCTGCGTGGACAATGGCGAGTTCAGTGCAGAATTTCACTTACAAGGCTCTGATAGTGCAAGAGAAAATGAAAAGAAAGAGCTAGACACGAGGACAACCTAAGCGAAAATGTGTAGCTGGGCATCAACTGGGACCGATGCGGTTCCATTTGTAAATCAACTGGTATCACTTGCAGCCACAGGTAAACTTTCACGGCTAAGCGCACGTTCTATCAGAGCAGGGAGAATTTGGTCGCACAACAGTACAAGGCATTCTCCAGCGAAAGACAACGTTTTCTGCTAACCAAGCTTCAGCATTTGTTGCTGCAAGGCTCCGCGGTAAAAGCTGTAGATGTGCAGCGACGCTGGCATCACGTGTATACACCGAAAGACACTCATCTCACGGGCAACCACGAAAATAGCGCTTATTTTCTCCAGAACACCAGCTTTAACAGCACGTTGCAGCGAATTAAAGGTAAGAGTCTATGCAATGACGCACACCTCTAAAGATGCTGCAAGAAAAAGGAGTTGTAACGCGTGGCACCGTTACATCGGTTTACAACGGCGAGACACACATCTACGTAGAACAAGAAAATTGGGTGTTTTTTTGTTCTCACACTGGCTGTGCCCGTTCGTAACCGCCTCGTACACATATTCCCGAGTGGGACGCACCTCTGGCGAACGTGCTGAGCAGGCTGTAGCGCGAGTAACCGGGCGCGCTCTGGCAGAGCGCCGAGTGGCCGAAGCAGAAGCACGGGGTGCAGCCGAACTCGTTGTCGCGCTGGAGGTTGAAGAAGCCCGGTTTGCAGCGGTCGCACTGGCGGCCCTCCACGTTGGCCTTGCAGCGGCACACGCCTGTGTCCGGGTTGCAAGATGGCGGGCTGTCCGCGCTGCCCGCTTGGCTGCAACCGCAGAGCCTGCGCGCACAATTGACACAGCGTCAAGTGTGCATATACTAAATACCGGATGGGGCATATGCTAAGCTTCCCCTTGTGTACAGAGGACGTTATAGTGTGCACGCGCGACCGAAGAGGGCTAGAAGCCAGTGGTTTCGGTTCAGATCATCACGGTTCCCTAACGCCCTTCCGCGGGAATACGCAGGATGTTTGTTTCTTACTTGCTGTTCACGATTCATAACTGATATTTCATTTTGACGTGCGTAACTGACAGTGTTGCTCTCCTACACGTAGCATCCTAAATGTTTAGTAGGTGCATAATGCGACAGTTCTCTACGAGTGGCCAAGTTCATCTTTTCTTTCTTTTTACTCATGTCTTCTAGTGTCGTCCGTACCCCTCAAGTATCGCTCAATATCGCCAGCTTGCCATTCGTATTCGAATAGACCGATCTCACCGCGTGATCTGCGCATGCGCGAGTTTCCAGGAGCGGCGCCGCCGCCATCTTAGTTGTAGTTCTCAAAGCACAGCTGCTACGGCTGCGCGTGCTGCATGATATAAGTTTACTGCCGTTTTTCACGTATCCTTGGCATGGACGACGATTGAATGCGTCAGAAAACGATGTACGGACCTCCTGTGGCCGTGTTTCATTTAAATTTGTCATGCGATGTAGTGCTGTTAGAGAGAAAAAAAGGTTGGAATGTAAACATGCGACCTGGTCACGATCTCGTCGTTAGTCCGTGCGCCCGTGTCGCTTCGAATTGCTGTTACTCGTATTCGCTGAATTATTCGCAATTAAAAAAAAGAACCAAGTAAAGCCGTCTCAGAGCACGTATCGTACAGAGATAGAACGCCAAGAGAGTGGAACGGTGAAAACTGAAGACAGTCGACGGAACGATACTGCGCTTGTTTTGTCAAAGTAAATCTTCACATGCAGAGTGTGTTATTAGTACAGAGCTTCGATCACAGTGATGCGCTAGATGTGAATGAATGGGAAAAGACTGCGATGAAGAGCTTAAAGGCGCGTCCACCTTAGCGGAGCGATGACCAGCCGCACACCGTTAGCGAAAGCTTACGGGCCGCTGCTAATATCGCGAACGACAAGCAGTTCCTACTGCATAAAGTACGGATGGGTCGGTGAGTAATTTTGGTGACAGGTGAAAAACGACGAAAAAGCGGCAGCCCGCTCTGCCCGCCGCCCCAACACCCGAAGGCTCAGCGCCGATGTCGTCGCTAGGCCTTACCGCTTCAAGACTGCGTCGACATAAACTCAGTAGGCGTATGACCCTATGCAGGCCGCTCGCGCACATAAGATGACACGTTTGTCACTGGTATTTACTCTTTAACTTGTGCTCGCAATAAAATCACACATTGAAAAGCGAAACACCGGCGGCACCGATGGTTGCTATTGATGCCGGCGTGGCGTAGCAATAGCCCTACGCAGCGTGAAGTACGCGCTAAGCTGGGCTTGTATCAGATCTTTCGTTCACGTTGACGCTTGACTGTCGTTATCGCTCGCAAGAGGTTAAGCATTTGCTAGCGAGCACAATTTTGCCCAGAACACGTGCTGTATCCACTCCGACGCCGTTGGCGGAGATCGCCCGGCAAGGTTCATGCATGCGCTATGAATCGTTGCGGTCATTGATCGGTCCGTCCGTGATGTGCCTGAGCTTTTATGACACTGTAGGACATTGCTAAAGTGTCATGCATAAAAAACACAACATTCACAAACACTGCTGAACAAGCCGTGTGCCGCACGAGCCGGTCTGTCCGACGCACCAGTTCCTGCCGGAGCGTGACATTCTTCGCGAACACGAGAAAAACCGAAGCCCTTTAGTTTCAGGTTGTCCTTGTATCATCCCAGCACATAGGACGTAAATCCAACCATCATAACTCTTCGAAACAAGGCCGATAAAGCTTGTTAACGCCGTTCGCCGATGCACCAGCCACGCATTTGAGCGTACCGCGACCGCCGCGTGTATAACAAGTTCCGGCATGCACTGCGGCAGCGGTGGCGCGGTGAGATCGGTCTATTCTGCTCCACAATATAAATTGTTTAGCACACTACGGGGCTTTCCACTCGATGACATTTCTGATGCAGTATGGAACGTATGAGTAAAAAGCGAATGACAGAAGGCGAACAGCACCCACAGGGAGCTATTCGCCTTTCCACAGACAACGTAACGGGCGCCGGCCACTGCGGTGCCCACAGACACTGCACGGGAAAAAAATAAAGAAAAACAAGAGCGCGCGTATTCGTGAAGCGCATGGCATGGTCCATGTCTTATGCCCATGGCCACGTCTTATGCGAATTAAACGACGCTGACATTCTAATACCGAGTGAACAAAAAACTGGACGCAGAGAAAAGGAAAGAGAGAGGCAGAGACAGCGGTTAATGAAATAGAGAAATAATGAAGTAGAGCGAGCCTGCCATTAATGGCATACAGCGAATTCAGCCGGGATACAGGAGCCACTGTCTCAGCCCCTATAGGCCAGCCCTCTTGATCCGCCATGTGCACACGACGAGTGTCCGCGCGCTCGGCTCATATTCCACTTACCTGCACCCTTGCTCAGAGAAATCGTAGAAGTTCGGAGCGCAGCGGTCGCAACGCGGTCCCTCGACGCCCGGCTTGCAGGGACACTGGCCCTTGCTGTTGCACTGCAGCATCCGTGAGCCTGCGGCCGAGCATCGGGAGAGCAGTTGCACGAATCAAGCCACCGTCGAGAAACGAGGAGGCGGAAGTTACGACGTTACGACGTCACATGTCCTATTATATATAGTCAAGCTCGAGGACGTTAAATGCACTGCCTTTTGCACCAGTTCACTGGGTCAGTGGTTCAGTTGTTGGTGCCACTAAAAAATAAAACGACTACGAAAGAAGAGGGGGTCATTCTCCGAAAGCCGGCGTACAAGACGTCTCGGAGCAATACGAATAGGTAAAAGCCAAGGCGTGCTTTCATTGTTAATCACACAGCGTTACGAAGGTACACTTAAAGAAAGTAGCAACTGCAGTATTTACTACCTCCATGTCAACATTACTACGTCACAGTGTTACTACGATATATTCACAAACCTCAGACAGGTAGTAAAAGTTGTCATTACCACCCAGTGTGTCAGGGTATAGTAAACGCTACTATTTTAGTACGTTGCAGTACGTTGCTAACTCTACTGGACGTGGTAGATATGATGCTGCAATTATGATAATCTTACGCAAAATTTAGGCAGACTTATAAACTTGTTCATTACGTCGGAATAACAGTTTTGTACCATACGTCATGGAACACGTGTATGCAAGCAGTACGGCACATGAATCGTGGTCCAAGACATTGATTAGTTATCTAAATTCACGGCTGCTCACTGGTACAATATGTGCTGCTACCCTAAAGTAGGGCCATAAATAGCCTTAATGTTACTGTTACAGTACATGCCGCATAGAAGCGTTGGTATTCTCTCTGTGTGGACTCTCGTTTATGCGTTGCACACGTATATGTGCAACCATTAACGAGAGTTCACACAGAGAGTGCACACACAGAGTGGTAACTTAATGAACCAACACACAGTGAAGGCTAGGAAAGCACAGGGGAATTCAATGAAGTTTCTTAATTGTAGTATTGTAATTGTGGGAGCAAGTAGAAAGGAATTAAAGTGGACGAAAAGACAAACCTGCCTTCGATGGGAACCGAACCCACGGCCTTCGGATAACGCGTCCGATGCTCTACCGCTGAGCTACGAAGGCGGTCGTCCCCCCGTCCACTTCATTGGGTATTTATGTAAATATAATACTGGGAGTGTTAGGCAGCGCCACTCGTAGCCATGGGGGCGAGTGTGGAACACTGTTTCTTGCCAGGAGGCGTCACGTAGGAGGCGTCATCTTATGGCGCAATGGCTGCTGCCCAATGAACCCTCACATGCTACCTAAAGGCACCAAGCCCGCCGCAACGAGGTCCAAGCTATGAAATAACGAAACAACGCGTTATCCGAAGGTCGTGGGTTCGGTTCCCACCGAGGGCAGGTTTGTTTTTTTTCGTCCGCTTTAATTCCTTTCTACTTGCTCCCACAATTACAATACTACTTGTAATTAAGAAACTTCAATGACTTCCCCTGTGCTTTCCTAGGCTTCATTGTCTGCTGGTTCATTAAGCTGTTTCTAACAAATAAAACGAGCCACTGACCCTTTCCCTTTCGTTATCACACAGAGTGATGTCATTTTAGTGCCTCGCGGCCAAATTGCAGTGGCCGGCGCGCACGGCAAACGCGCACTCCTCAAGTCCCGGACAGCGCGAGAGGCACAGCGCAGCAACATTTCGCCGCAACGCAAAACCCAGCGGCGACAAGTAGTACACATCATAAGAATTGCTCACGTGTCCCTCAAGATCTTTTTTTTTTTTCAGTTCCGTCCATACGTTTCTATGTAGCTAGCATGAAAGAGTGACAATCAAAATTACGAAGAAACAGTCAGAAAACTGAATTATACACGCTTACAATGAAAGAACCGGAGTCCGCATATGTAGAACGAAGGAAAGAGCCCGCAAAAACGGATGGTGTGAATGACGCAGCCTCGGCGCGTCATAGCTGTGAACAGTCCTAAACAAAGTCTTCGCCATTGATACGTGCATTCAAATGCCTATAATAGACTATACACACTCTTACAGTAATTGAGGCGCACAGGCGCGCATGAGCAGTGAACACGAAAGTGATGCACTCACCGACGGGGTCGCACTCGCACGGTGTGCACCGGCCATCGCTGTTCTGGTAGTAGTTCTCGCGGCAGCGCTCGCAGTTTGGGCCGTCCGTGTTGTCCGAGCAGTTGACGCAGTGGCCGCCGTGACCCGTGCGATCGAACAGCTCCTTGTCGAAGTAGCACTTGCGCGACCGGCCGTTGCAGTTGCACGCTGCGAAGGCCACACAGACGATTTTATAGACTCGCACCGTTGCTCGAAGTACAGGTTGCAATGATCTCTGCCATCCGACCGTCGTGGCTGAAGACACCGATCAGTTGCTCAATGAATCATCCTCTGACGCCGATTTTGGTCAAACGCATCTACAAGGAACGCCTCTATAGGAAAATGACCGATATCACGAGGGAATACAGTGACGTCCCGGCCATAAGCGAGCGTTACAGTAGACGACTGCTGTAGCGAAGTGTCGCATACAACGAAGCGTTCCCAATGTCCCGCACACTTCTTTATAAAGAAAGCAATGCTCACAAGCGTCCTTTCGGCCGCCATGAGCGGGTGACACTTAAAAAAGAACACACACACACACACACAAACGGCTGAATTCGGCGCAGCTCTGCGTTAGTAGGTGTTGTACCTGTTTTAAACATGGCAGATTCGTGGACGCATACACGAACACCAAAAGAAATAAACGCGAGTGCTGCAGTGTTTGTTTGTTTCAGTACTCCTACATGACGTCTACGCACGTGCACCTTTTTTTCACAGCCTGTGTTCTTTGTTATAGGCATAACGACCGAGCGATGGCAAGGGACGACGGGCTGAGAGCACCGTCGCCGAGGTCGACACCTTGCTGTCGCTCGTCGTGTTACCTACCTGCCAGACGTCTGCACGCACACGGCACATTAGCGCTTGAATTGACAAATTAATCAAGCATCCGCATCTCCATTCATTGTCCGCGCCTCAATCCAGCAACCACGCCTCATTCCTGAATGGAGTGTAAGGAACTGAGAATTGACCTGAGCGCCACCCACTGCATGATGCTCCTTCACAAGAGGCTTTTCTTTACAGCCCAATCACACCACGGACATTTCCTTCTTCTCGCGTGATTGATTTCTGAGACACTAAGTGCCATATCCGCGATATGATTATGAGCGACGCCGTAGTGGATGGCTCCGGAAATTTCGGCCACACGTGGTTCTTTAACGGGCACTGACATCGCACAACCTTCATGAAAATGCAGCCGCCGCGACCGCGATTCGATCTCGCGACATTCGGATGAGCTGCCGAGTGGCGAGGATCCTTCTCGCTTAACCAAAGGAAAAACAACTGAAGAACTGCGATTTATATAAGCATTATATCTCTGGCATCACATGTAAATTTTAAACTCGGCACTGCGGATGTGAGGCTTCTCAAACGACCGCGAATCGAAGGGAAGCAAACCAGCTAAAGATAATCTGAAGGCAAGTATTCAAGGAACACATCGCCGTGCACGCTCAGCACGAGAGGTAATTCTCAGAAGCACGCAGTAAGAGCGGGCTAACCACGATTACCTAAGCTGTGAGCGTATGATATTTACAATATGGTCAGACACCACGCCACAGATGTGGTTTCTATATAATATTTGTTTACAAAGCGAATGTGAATTTGGCATCGAAAACCACACACTATATATATATATATATATATATATATATATATATATATATATATATATATATATATATATATATATATATATATTGGAGTTTAGTTCAAACATTGCGAAGGACCCAAGGCATCTGGCTACGCCAATTCAGGTAACTGTCGAAACATGTGTGATGTATCGCCTCACAGGCTTGGCCCAAGATCTTGAAACTGGTGCTGCAGTATCAAAATTCGTCTGAATTGGGCATTCCTGTCACGTATGTGGCTTCAATTTCGAAACTGGACCGTGTTCGCAAAAGGACATAGCTAGACATTGGCTAGTGAGGCGAGAGTGATTTATAAATCACACATTCTGATTTCTTGCGCAAGCAATGCCCGCGCCGTCGAGCAATTAAACTCAGTAAGTAGAGTTGTGTTACACATAGCACAGTCGACACTTGGAAACGTTCCCTTAGGGAACAAAGGAAACAATGAAATAGGTAACACTCGTTATACGGAGCAGCATCCAGCTCAGCCATAAACAGTACAGCTACATGCGCTTATCCAATAGAGCTGGTACGGAGCAAGTGCAGACTGCCACGCACGGCGCCGTGGCAGCGGTGAGCTTGCGGCCGCAATCTTCCGGTCTCGAAAAGCGTGTGCTTCCTTTGTCCCTTTTGAACGCAAACGTTTGCTACCACGGGTTATATTCCACGTAGACTGCGTAGCTCCCTTCTGAAGGCGATTCTTTGTCTCATGCGATTATAGCCTTAATCTGCAAATATCAGAGATAACCTGAACAGACGCCAAGTACACACAACTCGGATTTTATTGTTATCATTATTATTTGTGCATAATTAACAATCGAATTATTATAGCGCGCTGCTGTGAGTGCGGTGATGAGTTTCCAATCTTTCCTTCGCTAAAACGGAGACAGAAAAAAATACGCCAGTAGCTTTGTTGGCAACAAATATTAGGCGGCGTGATTAATGAAATAGGCTAATATGTGTGCTGCGACTGTGCCCGGATGGTATCACACATTGAACAGACTGAGCTCCGTCGCGTAAAGCGAGCGATCGAACAGGGTTTCACTAAATGAACAGTGATGCGCAATACGAAATGTTCGTGTTGCGCACGATATCTGTTTTCTTTTTGTCGTCCATAGTCCCTATTTCTATGAGCGAGAACTTTCCAGCGTCTCTTGTCAGGGTGGGCACCGCTCCACATCCTGCCTCGAGGCGACGGGGCACTGCGAACATTATTGTAATCCTGTCTACGTCTAAAGCAGGACAAGAGCCTCTCCCATATAGTTCTCCAACCAACCCGACCCTGCGGTAACTGCGGCTACGTCAGCCCCGCATACTTCTTGATCCTATCTTCCCACATAACTTGCCTTCTCCAGGTGTCCACTCTGTTGCCCTCAGTGACCAACGGTCATCTTGCCTTCACATTACAGGACCTGCCCGCGTTCATTTCTTCTTTATTTCTACTAGGTTGTCATTAACACGCGTTTGTTCCCTAAACCACTCCGCTCCCATCTAGTCCCTTAACGTTACAGCTACCACTTTTCGTCCCACCGCTCGCTATACGCCGTCTTTAGTTTAAGTTGAACCCTCTTAGCGAGCCTCCAAGTTTCTTCACTGAACAACACAATACAATCTTGCTCCCGAGTCATGCCATCCCGTGCACGTGGTGCAGCTGAAATGCGTGCGGTGCAACTTTCGTTCCGCGCACTAACATGTATAACCGGTTAGTCCAAAATGGCTACGCGTTTCTCGGAAAACAGACCACTCACACCACCACAAGTCGCAAAAGCGGCACCGCAATAGACACTCGACATCGGAGACTGGCCGCCCGTGCAGCAAAGGCGTCGTGTACACGCCCGTGTCGTCTTTTCTTCCCATTCCGTACACGTGTTCTGTCGTCGTCGTCGAACACCCCGCCCGTGCCGCCCACGGGCTGACGACGCACTGATTCCGCGTCCCGCTGTGCGCCGTTGAATCAACGGCGTCTCCCCTCTCGCCAAGTGTGCGCTTTGCGGCGGAGGCATCGTGCGTTTCGCCGCGCCCCTCCTTTGCCGTTCCTCGCCCACCGACGAGCCGTCCGGCAACGCGACACGACCATGGATGGACCTGTCCTTCCCACGCGCACCCTCCCTCGTAACCTATATACTTTGCGCAACCGAAACTACACTATATACTGCAGCTGTTGGGGGATGCACCTCGGTGTTGTACGGACGCCTGTAGTACGTGGTGGTATTGCAACGGGCGCTTCGCCAAAACGGGAGTCTGGCCGGCGCGTTCTGACGCACGTCGCGACAGAGCGCTTGCGACGATTAAGAGGCGTTTACTATAAAGAGATAAAGGCTTGCAGCGGCGTTTTCAGTTGAGCACCAACGGAGCATCGGAAAGTGGGCGTGCAATGGGAACTGGTATGCAAACGTCTGTAGCGATACGTTATCGCGGCACTGATATGCGAGAAAACGCTGTGGGAGAGTGCGAGCGTTGTGACTCTCTTCACTGTTCAAGTGATGCGAGTGCAATGGTCGAGTGCGCGCCTCACTACGTCTGTAGATTATTGCGCCGATTCCGAAGAGGCTACGACAAAATTTACTATCGGGCGACGATCGGGCCCTTCTAGAGCAGAATGACGCGTGTCGCGTTGTTGTAGGCAAAACGCTAACATTCCGCTACTAACTCTTAAAAATTGGAGGTGGCGGAGGAAAAGACTTCGGGAAACTCGACACGCTGGGAACAGAGCTCGACATGGTGCGTCTTTTTCAATCGAAGCTTGTGTCATACCGAGCCTGCGTCGGCGTAGTAGTAAGCGGCGTACGCCAAAACCAATTGCTCCCAGAAACGTGGCACCCCTGGAGCCCAG
The DNA here is from genome assembly GCA_013339685.2 of Hyalomma asiaticum. NCBI lineage: Eukaryota > Metazoa > Arthropoda > Arachnida > Ixodida > Ixodidae > Hyalomma > Hyalomma asiaticum. The sequence goes on along the minus strand of CM023481.1, from coordinate 103,948 downwards.
TGGCGGAACAAACTGACACACTGGAGTGAAAAAAAAAAAGAAAGATCGGTGCTAGGGTTCTAACCCGGTCCCCCAACATCCGAAAGCAAGTTTCTCAGCCTGTTACACCACGGCGGCACAGACATTTCTATCACGTTCATTCCATATCGTTTGTATTAACCACTAGAATACACAACCACGCTGGCGAGATGTGAACATATCTGAACCATATACGAAATTATGAAGGCTTTGGATTTCTACCACCGGCCTCACAAACAAATAAATAAATAAATAAATAAATAAATAAATAAATAAAAGTACTAGTACAGGCAGGGCACCAAGCCAAGCTTCACTTCCCTCCCATTTTTTCAGCACGGGGGGCGAGGCGCTGCTGATATTTTTTTCTTTTTTTTAACACTCTGCGCCAGACCATGCCTTGTACGAACACCATCTAGAGACCGATATGACGCATATCTGGTCAGAGTGTTGCTTACATATGGCGATACACGAATTCGGGTCTGCGAAGCTGCAGTGAGACATTGCATACAGGAGCGCAATTCAGTGAAGGCACGTAACACCTCGCACTGAAGCTATACATCTAGATCTTCTCTAAACCTACATCTGCCCGCCTAGTCTAATCACTCTAAGCTAAATGTGGCATCTTAAGTGGATCAGGTATGACGCCCCCCGGTGCAACATGACGCAATAGAATAAGAAAATAACACAACCACAGATTGCATTACAGACAGCTGGACAATGTTGAGCTGTTGCGTTTTTTTTTTTCATGGGTTGTCAATTCAGTGACGACTGTGTATAAGACAGCTGTCTCAATGTAACATTTCCACTTCTCGCCCCTATAGGAATCACAAGTGACCAGCAGCTTTTTACATTTTTGCGAGTTGCTATGTTGGCATGCACGACGAACCATGCAAATTGAGTTCCAGAATATATTATAATGTCCAGCTGCGGCTAAGTAATGTCACATAGTAAGCGCCAACTAAGCCAAGAAATAGTCCTTTACAATACATAATCAATTTCTCAATCTAAAGTTCCGTCACTAAAAGCGCAAACTTCTTATTGGTTCACAATGCCTCACCACCACTCCCCTCTTTTTTTGTGTGTGTGGTTACGGAGTGGAACAAGTTTCGCACGACACGTTGATATCGATATGCTCACATGGCCCGTATCCACACTGATTAAGTTAATGTATGCATTTGCCGATTAAATAAAGTTGCTATCCCTGGTGCTCTCATAAACCGCATGGGCTCGCTGGTTATCAGACTTCTCCGGCACTATGGCTGCTTAAGTAAAGGACGCCACCTAGTGCTAGCGACATTCTAGAACAAATAAAACAGCGGTCACATTGATATAACATCGTCGTGGGCGTAATAAGATTATAGCCACGCTGGTGCCCGACAAATGAAACAGGCTCTCTGTTCTTTCCTGCCCGCACAGGCAGTCGTTTGAACACCTTCAAAGGATTGTTTTTGAAGGTCAAGGGTACGGCTGGCCAGAGGCTGCGAACAGGTAAGCCCCCCAAAAAGACTGACAGGATCCGCGATCCTGCGTGGCGACTCCACGGCAGTGGCGCACTAATACTGATCCGTGTAGGCAATGCGGAGAAAGAGATGAAGAAGAGATACGGTACCAAGTGGACCAGACGCAGCTCCGGAGGAATGCCACATTAGACATGCCTAAATGGCCGCCAAGCGAGGATGAAGAGATGAAAGTGTGGCGTGAGAACCAAAACGACACCGAGAACACTGGAATAAATGCTTGTGGGAGCGTTAAAGGGCGACGCAGCTTTAGCGCGAGGTGTAGAGTATCATTCTTGAGCGGTAGACTTTCCACCAAATAAATCACGATCATCGCGTTTAAGGAAAAAAGCTGTATGTAGAAATTGCTTGCGCGTGTGGTATAGAAGGGAGCGGCGCTTCGCGCTCGGATGTGTCGGTGAAGGAGAACAGGTACACGGCCGTCGAAATTGCCGAATTTAGGTTGTACACAGAACGGGACGGCTTGCAAACATCCCCATTGAATCGGAGCGATGACTAGCGCGGCCGAGCTCTTTATTAGTCCTCCATATGCTATGCAGCTTGTGCTAACAAGCTATCAATTCTGACCGCCTGTGCGGTAGTTTTCGATCACCATTCATCCAATGGGATTTCTCCCAGTGGTCTCTGCCACAGATTCACAAATTAGTCCCAAATTTTCGTTGACATCTAATATTTTGGGCAGATTTACTCATTCCTTAGTTATTGGACGGATACCTTGGCATTCCACTAAGGTATGCTCAATGGTTCCTGCGCCCTTCGCACAGTTCGACCAAGAGGCAAACCCTCTATATGGTCACGAGAAATCAACAGCGCACTGAGCTCGGCGAGGCGTCGGTTGTATCAAATATTGGCAACGCGCTGACTGCAAATGACCAGATTTTTCTTTCTTTCTTTCTTTCTTTCTTTCTTTCTTTCTTTCTTTCTTTCTTTCTTTCTTTCTTTCTTTCTTTCTTTCTTTCTTTCTTTTTTTTGAAAGGAGAGCGGCATTCGTGGTGGTGATGTAGAAAGAACGCTTCTCCCAGGCACGACTTCATGCCGGCCACGTGATATAGCGGCGCAACGCGATTCCTTTAGCGTCGGCAAGCCAACCTCCTCCGACATTTCGTGCGCGGTGGCTATTAGGATTAGGTCCACATGGTTGATGGATCGCTATAGGTTGCTTGGTAAGCGGTAAATTTCAGTGGGGACTGATCATGCACAAATCCACCGCTTGCCTATCACTTGACCAGAGCCTATTTCCCATAACTTTCCCTTAAATGTCCTTTTTTCTTTTTAATGACTAGTCCTCAAGGTCGTCCCGTAACGCCCTCTTGTAGCATTTTTGTTCCTCCATGATCCAGACACTGCAGTCATATCAGAGCGGAAGCCTCTGGATGATCTCGACTGCTCATATTTGTTTTGACTCTCTTCGTCTGAAACGCTGTTGCGCTTTCTAAAACATTGCAGGCCGGACTACAAATGCGAATCAATTACCCTGTCCTGGTAGCGCACGCCCAGTTTGCTCTTAGTGCACCTCATTTGTTATTTAAAAACTGTGTACGTTTTCATCCTCTCAAGAAAACAATAAATGTTGTTATGTGCGTGCTGCGGCTGTGCATCTTCCTCTCCGGATTCACTGTACAGACCTTTGTTAAGGTGGCCAAAATACAAGATTGACATAGGCAGCAACATAACGATGCAGTTCTGACTTGTCGCGAGAAGTGACGATTCCGGTGTAAGTTTACATAGGCGTTCAGACAACATCGAGAACCCAGCTAATCGCCAGAAGTCGGAGAAAATGTGGCTCACTGATTGTGCTACCTCATTCATATCCTAGATTACGTATACTTATGTTTTGTTCGTTTTCGGGCAAAATCCGGTTTTACCCGATTCTTACACCCCGAACACTTTTCTGCAAAACCGGGTAAGATCCCATTTCTCCTCGAAGTCCAGTACCACATAACAACCTATTTTTTTTTAATGCGCGGAGTTTGCGGCGCATATACTCTAGCTACCCGGCCTCTGGACAGCGAAGTTGCATCCTGTTCGTTTAACTGAACTTCATTGATTACATCAATGGTCGTGTCACATCCCGCGTGTAGCACTGTGACGCAGTATATATATATATATATTATATATATATATATATATATATATATATATATATATATATATATATATATATATATATATATATATAGATAGGGCTGGCGTTTGTAAATTCAAACTTGCAAACATAACTCAAAAGACACCTAATTTCAGAATTGTTCAACAAAAAGCCCCATTTTGCCCTGAACATTACCTTGACAAAGAGCACCCGAGTTTCACCCCTCGGAAAAAAAAGAAGAACGAACCCGAAAACGAAAAACACTACGTATACTGCGCCTCGCATGCTTTACAGAGAACAGACATTTAACTGAACGAAGGGTTGTCTTTGAAGGGCTCAGGCGCGCGTGGCAATCATTCAAATAAGAGAAAAGCATTCCCGGGCGCGCCATCTGCACTGCCTGTTGGTGTTACAGCGTGCTGGGGCGTTTTCGTGAAAGCTACGTACAGGTGGCAAGGTATTAAGTGTATAAAAATGTTCCGTCGATTGGTGTTACTTGTTTATAAGGAATGCTGGATCGCCCGTATAAGAAAGACAAGGTGTAAGCACGCAATGGCTATACCGGCAAAGCAGATTGGTCGGAGAACGATATACTAGCCACAATCTCGACGGAACTGTATTCACTCCACTGCGCGATGCAGGCCTCCAAGCTTACTGATCCACAACGACCTCGTCTTGAACTGAACTTTGCTGACGGCGCCGGCGTCGCCACACTGCGTAGCGCCACCTCTCCAAGAAGGCGGCAGTCAGTCTCCTTAGAGCACAACTGCCTGGACGGGAAACCCGTGGCGCACGGCGGGGTTCCATGCATGCTGTTGTACTCGAAGCGGTGACAACGCCGTACGCACCGATCTAGGCAGACGTGCTGCGAAAGTCGGGTTGCCGCCAGCAACTGGCATTGAAGGATGACAAGCGTATAGAGCCCTGCATGCGCCTTTGGAACGTCGTCATATTGGAAATGACTGAATAAACTTCAGTGTAGTAAAAGCGACAGCTTCAGCGGTTAAGAAACGTCAGGACGAACTCGGAAGCAATATTCTTTGCAACTTGTTCGGCCAGTAAGTAGCATCCTCTAGAATGGGTCCCCTGCCAGCGTACGTATGTTGTCAAAATTTTGACTCGATGTCCGGCTTTTCTAGTATGGATGCCCGGAACGACTTTGACTTTTGCCTCAAGGCTCTTATTTAAGTGTTCGCCGACAACGGGAGCTAACAGCATACCATTCTTAAAGAGAGAAAAAAGAAGGATATGAGCAATTGCCATACAGCAGCATTGCATGCATGAATGCGTGCATAAAGAAGCGATTCATACGTGACATGTATTATCTGGTGCGTCGTCGGACACACATAATGAGCGAACACGTTAAGTAAAATTTGCCCCCATAACATAGATTTACAATTTCGAGGGGTCCTTATTTTCACATATCATTCAGGTATCTACATCGACTATTTTCACACATGTCACCTTATGCGAACGTTCACTTTGTGATCGTTGCGTAAAGCGCGCTTGATTACTGAGGCTGGCGCTTGGCCTCTATACATTGTGTGTGCATTGTCACTGCGAAGGTAATAAAGGAAATTTCCGCGAGTTTCGGAGGCCCTCTGAAACGTTTCGAAGCCGCGAAGCTCTATAGAAGAGGTGACGTAAAGTACATGCGTCCTGCAGATCGGCTTGCAGCCGTACACACCCAACGACACCCATCAAATGACCCACACACACGTGGTAGCATCAGAGAAAGCGCTCGAAGGAAGAAATAATAAGCGTAGTTGTAGGAAGCACCAGGTGCACGTTTTACAAGCGCACGCGCGAATCGAAATAGATGGGGGAGAATAAAAAAAAAAAAAGAAAGACCTACAGCGCAGAGCGTAGGCGGTGCGACGAGTGCGGGCCGCTCCCCCTGCAGGTAAGCGCGGCGCGCCTGCCCCCCTCTCTCACTCCCGCGTGGAGGTTCACGAGAGCAGAACACGTTCTCCGGTGTTGACCACCAAGACGTTCGCGAGTCGAACGCTACGAACGTTACCGACTCCGACCGACGCGCTCTAATTTCCGCCTTGCCGAAGTCCGTGACGTTAGGCGAGTGACCTCGCCGTCAAGCGTCGACTGCAACATTAAGCAGTTGTACAGCGTCACTTCGCAGCACACGTTTTGTTAAACTGTAATATCACTGTCGCACGGACACAGTTAACAACGGTTGTGCTAACTACAGTTACGGCTAACCACGGTTACAGCTATAGCTACAGGGCAGATGTAACCGCGGTATAATAGCCCTGTCACGCGGACAGAGTTAACCGCGGTTGCGCTAACTACAGCTACGGCTAACCACGGTGACAACTAGCTACACGGCCGATGTAACCGCAGTTTAAGCCCTGCCCTTCCGCAGCCGATGCCTCCGACTTCCACCAAAAGCGTGTTTACGCTGCAACGCACGTTTTGTGGCTGAGCAAGCGCCATCTTGAAGCCACGCTATAGCTGACGTTTCCTTTTGCTAGGTCAGTAACTATTACTTTACTAATACAATTCCGGAATCACATTGGAATAAAGGGTGCGCCACCACAGAAGCACGCTTCAGTACATACATACAAAAAAGACATCTCTAGCGCTGTAGCAACACGAGATAATTAAATAATTTCATCGTAGCATTGCCGTTCTACCGTTACCGGTACCACCGGCCCACATGGACAGCTGGAGTACAGCGGCATCGTTAACGGTATAGATCTTTAACGCTCCGACAAGATGCTCCGATTAACGTACGCCTTTCGTTACAGCTCGACAACGCAGGACAACGACACTCTGGTAATCGCACAGCACCGCCCTACAGAAGCAGAGCGCGTTATATCGTCTATAGCAAACGCACGTCGTCACACGCGACATTAGGGAGTTTTGGCAATGGTTTCTTACCGTGCTTCCCGGCACGACGAATACCGTGCCGTCGTGGTCGGCACGTGGCTATTTCAGTCAGAAAAACACTTGCGATGGTGGCTCTATGCGTACAGTAAGGTGATCAAAAGTTGGAAAGGACCTTTCGTCACGTTTTCAAGGCCGAAATAAGCTGCGCCGGCAGCGAAGGAACGGTAATAGCGTGCTTACCGTACGGTAATCCTCCACTGCCAACACGCCCTAGTATACTACCCACCGGGTCTCTCGCGCTCGTAGGAATCTCGGTGGCGCGACTGGGTGTCGCCTCGAATCCGCTGCTGCTGGTATCGTCCCCGGGGCCAGTTCGTGGCGGAGGCCATCAGGCACAGGTGCGCCAGCAGCAGGAGCACCAGGTCGCGCGGTGCCATGTCGTGCAGAAGGACGGCGATTGCGAGCTTACACAGACACGAGAGACGGGGAGCCGCGCGCTACGTCGGCCGCGCGAAGCCTCTCATTCGGCGGCGCTGCATCGGCCGCGAGGAAGCCAGCGACGAACGCCGAGGAGTCCGGTCTGCCCACGCGAGAAGCCTACACACGGCCGACCGCAAGACGCCGGTTCGGGGGCCGGTCCCTCCTCCGCTTGTTCGGTCGGCCCCAGAACCAGCTGCGGCTGTTTTGGGTGCCGCCGCGGCGGCCCCGAGTGCGCGTGACGCAGAGACACTATAGGCGGTTGGTTGCGTTGGGAGGATATATATATATATATATATATATATATATATATATATATATATATATATCGTCATCAGCCTGTTTAGGTCCACTGCAGGACGAAGGCCTCTCCCAACGATTTCCAATCCACCCTATCCTGAGCGAGTTGGTTCCACTTTATATATATATATATATATATATATATATATATATATATATATATATATATATATATATATATATATATATATATATATATCGATTATCGATGGCGGTAGAGCTAGGTTGGTCTTGAGCTTTGTGAGCGGTATACGTAAAGGTCTGAGGTGTGTGTGAAACAGACCAGCGCTTGGTTTCCGCAACTAGAAAGACAGGGTTCGTCCGCGTCTGCCCTCCTCCTCCATGGTGCTCATAATTCTTCGCTACGTAACGTCGCGTATAGTGGCGCGTAGCAAAATAGCCCAACAAATAGCCCACCCTTAGAGTGGTGTCGCTATACTTAAAGGGCCATTCTCAAGCTGGCAGTTACCTCTAATTACGATACACGAAAAAGAAAAAGCAAAAAGTCAGCTTCGAGAGAGAGTCTAAAAGGGTAGCCACACCAAGGAAGCCAGAATAATAGCTATATGCGTTTCAGGATCTGTCTGACATGGATAGGTGCACATACAAAACGCGTCTGCCTTTATCAAAGCAACACCCCCCCTCCCCCCCGTCTCATTCTTCCTGTAATAAATAGCAGATCAACCGATTTCAATAAACAGAATTGTTCACTCTCCTGTTGGTGTCCCGGCGTCTCACTTCGCCACCACAATGCAGGGTGCCCGGTATGTGCTTTCGCATTGCGATCGAGTCACATTTAATCTCCTGCGCAGATCGGGAGAAGACTGGTGCATATGCTAGAAAGATTACGCTGGCCCATGTGTCACAAGAAATGCTACACGTTTGAGCTGATTGACCTCGGCTGCAACCTTGGAAAGCTACTCCTAGATTGACTTTCGTTTTTTTTTTCTTTTTTCGGATGAACAACACCGAAATTCGTTATGCGCTTCAATGCGCGGAATATGTGAGGGTCACAAGCAACGTGAGAGGCGAAGTTCCAACATGCGTGTTCCTTACGCTGCGCTGTCGGCAACCATGAAAGCCAAAGGGAAACAGACTATGAAAAAAAGATGGCGCAGGAAGATCTATAAGCAATCAGTGGGTCTTGCTTTATTTATTTATTTATTTATTTATTTATTTATTTATTTATTTATTTTTACATACTGCAGCCTCGATGAGGCTATCGAGGGAGTGGGAAAAAAAACAACAAAATAAAAAATTATGCACACGCTTCTAGAATTTCTTGAAGCGGTAAAGAGCGGACGCTTCCGGGCAACAAATTCCAGGCTTCGATTGTTGAAGGAAGAAAAAAAAAAGCTATGCTTAAACATGTCAGTGCGGGCGAAAATGGTTACGATGTTAAGGACAATCGACGTGCGCATATACAAATTTAACATAATGCAAGACAGAGAGAGATGGCGCCACAAAACAACCAGGTACCTGAATTCATTCGTTGGGGTAGCGCACATCCGATTGGCGTAGAGAAAGACGCCTCCGCCATCCGCTCCCCGCAATATATATATATATATTTCCTGAAACTCAATGCACGACAATAGACAATAATTTGCATAGTGCTGGGCATTGACCGAGCACTAAGCAACATCATACGTCACACCTGCATTTTGCTTGATTGGTTCTGTGCAGCACTGTGGAGCTTACAGTGGCACATGTACTAGAGCGACAGCAGCACGAGCATCTCCGTGCGGTGGCACGCAATTTTCGGCCGTGTAGCCCTGCTACCCGGTGCTTTTCGTTAGTGTTAGGGATGAAGGTGAGGTTAGGAATAACGGTACAATCTGGTTTACACCACAAGTATACTTGAAACAATACTTATACAGGCTGTCTCAACTATCATGCACCAAGATTTTAAGAATATCTGAGCGCGGTGGCGAAATCATCGCACTTATATCTTGGGAGCAGTCGTGTGTACATTCCTCTAGATTTTCGTTTTCGTCACTACATACCAATTAGTAAATTACTTTTAATTTACGAGCTTCTTAAATATTTCCCTAATCGCTTACACGTTAGCTATAATGTCGTCGGCCGCCTCATATAACCCCCGAATCAAGCGTTTGTGTCACGCTGCAGACTGCCGCGTTATCTCGTATCTTATAGAAAAACAAAAGCCCGCGAAGTATGTGAAAAAGGAAGTAATGCGCGCTCGAACGCTGCCACGAAAGCGCTTCCAAGCGATACTTGACAATTACACGGCTGCTTGACACATGGCAGCACAGACTTACGCTTATGCCACTGCCACTTAAGTCGTGAGACCTATCGAGGCATCCACTACATGGCGCATAGAGTTTCCTATATACTCACATACTAGAGGGAAATCTGGCGCTGCGATCGTGAAGCTTCCATGCTTCCATGGGAATGATGGGTATGACATGGATTCGTCTAGTCTTTGTGCCTTCAAACGTTCTAGTGAATTTGTTTATTCCTGTTCTTTAGCCTCAGTGACGCGAGTGACATTACTACCCTTCGTTACGCGACGACGACAGCGGCTGAAGTGTACGGTATAGTGCTATATTTCGTCAGACTGTCGCATGTACTAAAGTCGTTTGCAATGATGAGGTGCCATGCAGTCTGTTTCGTTGTTGTTTGCTGACGGCTACACATATTCTTTGCAGTGGTATTTTGCTTAACTTTGGAAATATTCGCGCCGCGTGTCGCGAACCCTATCGATGCGGTTTTGCTGTATTTTTTTCTTTTCTTTTGTATCAGATGCGATAGAATCTGTAACCGTAAAGTCGCTTTCACGGCTGACATACATCCCTTGTCACAAGGCTTTTCGTATATCTTGTACTACGACATTTCAATTCCGCTGTCTGATTAATTCAACGACGACCGAACGCGCCAAGCAGGCGCACAGTTATCGTGCGCATAGCAGACGCCGATTGGGCGATATACAGACGCGCCCACGGACAACGCTTGAAAAGTTAGCTCAGATCAAAGCTCAGGCGCAATTTCCGACGGAGCTTAACGACACAGTTGTTTTTTTAACATCACATTTTTTTTTACAAGATCAACCACCAAGCGATAGGCGATACTGCGCTCCTGCTACGGCCTTGCGCAGGGGCTTGACCCATGCATATAGTTTGTAAAAATACAGTGGAGCACTTGCCCTGCACTAAAGGAAGCGAGCGAAAGCCCGTTTATTATAGTTGGAAGACACATCTGCCTTTTACATACTTGACAATGTCAGCACGTCACTTACAAGAGCAAGAATCTTTATTTTAACTTCGAACACAACTACATCTGCAACTTAAACCTGTATGGACGCTGCTAAATCTGGGCACAAGCAGAGGAGGCAATATTGCCATATCGCACAATATTGCTAAATTTCTGAGCGTCCGGTAATTTTCTAACCGCGGAAAAGCAACTAGTACCTGCGCACGCACGCAGTTATTCCAAAGTCTTCCGTTTGGGTGCAATATTTTGTCATAAACGACCTATTTTTTGAAGTCGCAAAGCCATATGAAGTCCGAAGAACGAAGACTAGGCAAATCCATGTCATACCCATCATTCCCATGCTGGATCAACCACCTTGTTTGAAGCTCCCATATACACTAGCGCCACATTTCCATCTGGTAGTTTAGTAGGAAACTCTATGCATCCATCATTCCCATGCTTGCCGAACCGCCTTGTTTAAAATTCGCACAGACACTAGCGCCACATTTCCCTCTGATATCTTAGTAGGAAACTTAATGACATGGCGAAGCTTGTACGCTGCGGCCACAAACGCATGCAGCCGTGTATCCCTCAAGCATAGCCTCCGAGATCTGCCTCACGCGTAATCTCGGAGGCCGTACCGCAAGTATCGCTGGGGAGCGCTCGAGCAGCGGCGCGCAAGCGCGCGTCTCTTTCGTATCTCAGGTATTTCTCAGGCTTTTGTTTATTTTCTCGGAAAATAAAAATAATAAAAACCACATAAACTTCACCGAGGAAGAAACGCTCGATTCTGGGGTTATCTGGGGCGGCCTACAGCTTTGCAACTGGTATGCGCGATTAAACTGGTATGAGCGATTAAACAATATCTTAAATAGCTGACTAATTAATATAATTTAAATATATGATATTAGTGATGACAAAAATGCTGGTTGCAAGTACACACAGCTGCTGAAAGTATGCAGCTGGGGCAATTTTTGTAGAGCTCCTTGTTTTCGTAGAAATATTGGATTTGTATTTGTAAGGTGGATTATTGCATATAATCCGCCTTACATGTAGAATCCACCCCCACACACGAATGACTCTTCACTGAGCTTTCCTCGAACTACGGCATACGCTACCCGTTAAGTACTTACACGGTAGCGGTCCCGTTACAATACTTCATGTCGTGGCACTGCATTGAAGTGAATGGAGTCAGGTAAAAATGAAAAATCCCCCTAATATTTGTGGTAGAAAAATGTACTTTCCTTTAGACAGTGCCTCCCTTCCATGCTTCGCATCGCCATACTTTTTACATCTATCCATATCGAAATATATGCAATATATTCAAGTGCAAGTATGTAATGCGCACGGCTTGACAAGTACTTTTGCTGTCTTTGCATTGATAGCCCTATCAGGGGATTATCCAGTTTCGATTTTGGGAGTGTTTCACCAGAGCGCATGGAGGGGTGGGGGTGATATAAGCTAGTGAAATAGCTTTTTTTTTCAGGGGCGGGAGATCCACTCGAGGGTGTGAGTGAGGGATGTGTAGAAACCCCGGAGACATGCACCGAGGTTCGCTCTTGGACAGCCTAAACGTTACACGGTCGCTTGTGCCAGCCGTATTCCGCTGGCACCGTTGGCAGTCCTCAAGAACGAAGTGCTCGGCACCTTCAAAGTAATTCGATATACGGAGAACTTAGTTATAACGGTGGCGCACCACAGCGCTCGCAGTGCAGCTGGAACGCATGCACTTCTTCGCTACACGTGTCATTGCCTTTGCACTATGTTCGTTTTGCGGAGGGCATACGTATAAGTGTACAGTAGTTGCGACAGACATTCCGCTCTCCCTTTACAGCCTTAGATTTCGCTGCTTTTCGAAGGTTTCGCTGTACCGAGGGAATGCACTCACGCTGGCACTCGTGGGCGTTGGTGGAGGTGGCCCTGCCCCATTCCTGGTCGTTGTAGAGGTCCTTGCAGCGCTCGCAGTTGTCACCCGCCGTGTTGTGCTCGCACCGGCACACCCGCTGGCGTTCTCCGCCCGGTCCTGGGTCGCAGGCAATTGCGTGGCCATTGCACTGGCACCTGCAATTCACATTCGAGGAAGTAGCGCGCTTTCCGCGGGAACCCCGAAAGCGCCGAAAATGGCGGACATTCCAGGAAAGTGTGAAGAAGGCACATTAACGTTTCGCGCTGGTTTGGCTATAGTGGCTGCAACATGCTATAACTTTAGGCATGAAGGAAGGGAAGAAAAACTAGTAGAGGGCGCGACGTGACAATCTTGAAGCCTAGTCACGAAAAATTCAAGAGGGAATGCCATGGCAAACAGGCCCTATACTCCGTCTCGTGCATCAGGTGCAACGCTGCGAGAGCTAGTGCTCTTGTTTGCGCCGTGTACTTCCGCGACCAAAAAGTAGTGCGTCGTTCGTGGTGAGCGAGAAACAGTAAATGTTAGACAAATCCGACGTTACTTCCCCCCCACTACGCCATTCTCTTACCCGGGAGGAAGCTGTTGCGTGGTGGCAGCTACAGACTAATTCCTTCCCGTGTCTTTTCACCCTACACCCCTTCCATCCTTCACAATTACCCTCATACTGTCCCTACTGTGGAGCGCAGCCCACAGTGTATCAGTGCACGTGGGAGTGACCCTGTCCACCGGGCTATTTCCTTATTCCTTCACCATCATATTCCTGCTGGGAGACTGCGCTGACCAGCTCAGCGCCGCAGGAGCAGCGTCGGCTGATCCAGCGGGCACGTGGAGTGGCGCGAGCCAATGGGGCCCTGAACTATAAGGGCTCCGCCCTACGAGGAAGATCCCTCACTCTGTTTGAAATAAATGTATTCTCTCTCTCTCTCTTGCCGGCAAACTTAAAACGTAACACACTTGTCATCAGCTTGACGAAAAGCGCTCGTATTGCTTGGGAAGCGATCGGAATATGCGTGATTGTGTTTTATGCTCGTCGTCCGCTTGTCGGAGCGATACACCTGTCCTTTTATTTTCCTTTACGGACTACTCGCGTAGCCTTCACAGCGTTGCACCTGATGTATGAAACGGACGCTAGCGACATGATAGGCAAGCGGTAGATTCATGTATGCTCCGACGCCACTAAAGTGTTACCGCGTACAAATAGCATTAAACGGTCCGGCAATTATGTGGACCTGATCCCACCCAAAATGCACCGCGCACAAGGCATCAGGAGGAGGTTGGGTTGCCGAGGCTAGCGGATTCCCGTGACGTCTCCTCCGACCGCCTCTCCCCCCCCCCCCCCTTTTTTTTCTTTTTCTCTCCGTGACTTTAGAACTACATCTAAATATTATTCTATGCGAAAGCCAGCTCGAACTAGACCTGCCAGGAGAGAAGCCATACAGGTCATCCCCCTCTTGCTAACGAAACAGCAGTGATTGAAGAACTCGACAACCGTATGGCTATCAACATTCTGTTTAACTTAGTTTTGGCGTGATCGGTCGCTGTTATATGGCAGCAATACTGCACGGACTACTTTATAACCTCTGTGGTTCTCGTCACTTTTGTTTGGAACGCGTACATTACGCGCTTTCGAGCGTGCGCGGCGTGTATAGTACGACAGCGTTCCACAGCATACGCTCGCGGCGTCCATCAAGTGCGCACTGCCGCAGACGGGCTCTCTCACCTTCCTCCGACAGCCAAGTCGGCGATGGCGTAGTAGTAGGACCGCAGCACCTGTTTGTCGCCGAAGATCTCGTCGCCGAACGTGTTCAGCCGAGTGAGCACGATGCGGATGGCAGTGGCGGTGACCCATTCCTGCCCAACAAAGAAGAAGAACGACTGTCAGCCGCGTCACTTGATGTCTTTTGTTGTCTCGGCATTGGGATATTGCCATAGGGACGTCTTCGATGGTGTTTGTAATTTCACACAAATGACAAAGCTTACGCGACTTTCATTATTACTTTTGTACAAAATCCAAGGGTAAAGGGCAGACTTCTCGTATGTGTTGAAAAACCTAATCAAGTTTATTCTGTGCAGCTTTCGTGAATTATCTGTCTGGTTCGAAGAGTTAAAGTGCTCAATTCCAGTAATTAAATTCATTTCTACTGCATCTGTTGCTATCAAACATTTCAAGACAAAATGTAATACTCACAGTAACTCTAGGCCAATCCCCCTTGGTGGATGTGCGCCATGTGTATTCAGGAGCATCATCATCATCGTCCTCGTCAGCCGCGCAGACAATGATTTCGATTTGCCGCGACATTTGTCAATTCTTTTCGAAGCACTTTTTTTCCAAACAGCTTTTTTTTTCTGTCTTTCTCTCTAAACCGGTGTACTGCCGCAGATGCTTGTTCCTATATTAGCGTCAAATGAGTTTCTATTTCGCGCGTGCGCGTGTGCCCGTGCGCGCATTTATTTACATTTGCTTTGTAAAGTATTAACCGCCATATTGCTATTTTGTTCATTTAATTTTGTTTACGGTTGCTGACGTTTGGTCAAAGTAATAACGTCATATTCAAGCGACGTATCGTAGATTCCCTGCTTACCCGCCCTTTGTGGGTGGTGGCCCGAAGTGCATTTACGGTAGAAAAGCTTATTCCCAGTACCCGTCTACAGCGCAGAGCATATATAATTAAAGGGGAATAAAGAAAGGTGCAGTATACTTTTCTCCGCAAAATAAAAAGCGATTTTGGCCAAACTTCAAGAAAACTTTAAGAAAAAGTGACCACACATAGAGACAATATCGCCCATCATTTGTCAATAAACTATACTCCTTATACTTGATCACACACTATATAAAGCAGTGGTTCTCAAGTGGAGGTCCGCGAATCCACTTTACGGTGTCCACTATCAAAAAAAAATTAAGCAAAATAACCTATAATAAATTTTAAATAATTCTACAGGTCATATGCACTGTGGGAATCGGTGTGATGCGAAGCAGTCAGTCAGGAATTTGTCTACAATGAATTGTTTGGCATTCATTCAAGTCTTGCGATTTGGATGGAAATCTTTGTGCGCGCAAGTAGTCGTGTGGCGCGACGTGCGGGAAGCAGGAACGTCGTCGGCACCGCGGTGACGGGATGGTAGCCCACGGTATGATGCAACGTTGGCACTCACGTTACAGTCCAAAGACGTCTGTACTGTCGACGAGGAATGTACGCTACGGTTCGCTGCACTATGTGTCTATCGTACAAGCATCGTTCGTTGAAGTATTTCTACGGGATCGAGCGAAGTTGCACAAATGGATGCCGAGTAACAGTAGAACGTATGTACTGTTTATTGCGTTGCTACGATAGCGGTTAACACACGCGAGAGACGCCATTCGCATTGCACAAGCACCACCATCAGAACTTATGGTGGAATAGGTTTATTTACTATGTGTACCGTGTGAGAGGAGCCACCATAGCCTAGTGGTAGCTTACTTGCTCGGCACCTCCGGAGGACCGGGTTTGACACCTACCGGCGCGTTCGTCTGTGTCTGCGTGCCTGTTGTGTCTATATTTCGGCTGCAAGCTACGTCAGACGGCCTTTCTTGTTTTTGAACTGTTTTTTAATGACATGTGCAACGTCTATGGGTCAATCCACGTCAAATGTCCCAGCTGTTGCGCTCGACCAAAATCAATTCCTTTCAAAATTTTTTAGAAACATACACACAAATCAGCGTTACTTCCGCAGTACTTTCCCAAAATTCTTCGAGCAGGCAGAAACTTGTTGAGCCCATGAAGGCCATTTGAATATCACGAAATGAGGGAAAACAAGGCGCGAGAAAAAAAATTCCTTAAAATCGATCATCGCTCCCATTTTCTTTGTGTTCTCAGAGCATTGGTTTTTAATTATAAAAATTATCAACAAATTACGTTCATGTTCTCCACTGCTTATGACCGCCTGGGGTGGAAATGAGAATATCGCAGCGTTTTGACAAATTTTCGCACAATAAACGGTTTCGTAAGAAAATCTGTAAATACTTTTATAGAACTCCCCATAGATACAATGTTCTAAAAATTATTTTTGTCCTATGTGCTGTACACAGTCTGTGAAATAAATGCCTCACCTTTACAAAAAAACCCCATTTCAGCCTATGTTTAAGCTTCGATTGCAACCCTGAGGTGGCTTTAGAGTGGTGTTCCTAGTTGACGCTCGAGAAACGGTGACAGTGATTTGAGGCCCGTTGTGCCACACCACGCGTAGGAGGCTGCGTATGAATACATACAGTAGCACAAAAGTGTGCATTGTCGACTCAACTAAGTATACCTTCACGATTTACATTTTTTACAAACTCTTGGCTGCTGTGGGTTTCGTTCTTCTCCACACAAAAGACTGTGTTCTACCTTGGTTTGTATTTCTCGCCAACATGCTATTAAGTGAAGTGGAACACCGGAGCAATAAAAGGGGCAATGGTGGACTCACGTTCACGGAAATTTTTCTCGACGATAGCGCAAGCTACGTTGAATAAACTTACTCTTTCGAGTACCTGAGGGAGCTGTCGATGCCTAAACATAGGCCAAAACAGCGTTTTTTCAAGTTCGGCCGTTTATTTCAAAGCCTGTGCACAGCACATAGCAAAAATAATTCTTTAGAATATTCTACCTTTTATGGGCAGTTCTATAAATATATTTGCTGGTTTTTTCGCGAAACCATTTTTCGTGAGAAAGGTCCTCAAGACGCTGCGATTTTCGCATTTCCACCCCGGTCCTAAGCAGCGAAGAACATGAAGGTAATTTGAGAAACATTTTTATTATGGAGGACCAATGCTCTGATAACACAAATATGCCTATCTGAAAACAGTCGGCAACTGTCCAATTCTGAGGAATTGTTTTCTCGCGTCTTGTTTTGCGCCATTTTCTGAGATTCAAATGGCCCTCATTGGGTCAGAAAAGTTTTCCTGTTCAATATATTTGGAGAACGTACACTGGAAGTAATACTGAATTACGCGTAATTTTTTGGAATATTTTGGAAGAAGTTGCCTTTAGTCTAGCGCCACAGCTGGGACAGTTCGGGTGGAATGAGGCCTGTCTTAGTTTGTCCTTCAATTGCACCGGCTCTATAAAGTTCGAACACCTGTGGCGCATACCTGCATACCCCGGGCTGATTACTACGGGTGTGAGTCACATGTGAGTGCAGTATCTTTAATCGTGACATACTACCTGACTAGTCTACCATGGCGCAAAGACCAAGCAGTAAAGACCAAACGCTTTTGTCGTTGTAGTTGAGGCCAGTTCATTAGGCTGGCTTTACCGCAAAATAGAAGTGTACCACGGCAAAGCCAGCTCTGCCGCAATGCCATGCGGTGAAGCGTATTAAGATGTCACAGGGTACAGTACTCCATAAGTGCAAGCGTGGAACTGTGAAGTAGTGTTCCAAATGTGTAACATTCTCATGCACCAATTTTATTGTGCATTGTTGCTCAATCTGCACAACAGTGCCTCGGCTGGTCTCAGTGGCTGCCTATTACCCGCCGTATGTCGTGTTATCTTATAGCCCCTACAACCAGCCCCCTCCGCTTCTTGTGAACGCAAGGGGTCCCCCATCACTTGCTCCAGTCCACAAGAGCTCCCTACACGTCCATGTCTGATACAACTGCTATAAAGCCTAAATTTTGTTTGGTATTTTTTGTTCTTTTTTCTTTTTTGTAAAGCGGTGCTTTAGAAAGCTTCGAGAACGCATGGGGTGGCGACAATTTTTAACAAGGGATACCTTGATATACACATGGTCTGCGCAAGACAGAATTTCTTTCAAGAAACTCTAGGATGATAGCAAAAACATTTATGACAGTAGACGTGGAATTATTCAACAAAGGTTTCCAAAGGAAAAGCTCCAACTCCAGTGACATTCAATAATAAACTGAATAAATCTCCGTGTTGTTACCGCTGTCACTCGCCGGTGGTGGATGTACGTAACGTTATGTTCTGGCGGTAGCAGTGGGTACAATAAAATTAATAATACTATAGAGGGTCTGGACCTGTGGTGGGCCCGCTGTTGGTTCACGGGACGCAGGAGACAGCCAGCATCAGCGGCCCGATGGACCAATGAAAACCTTGAACGAAGAACATGGTTTGCACTCCAGTGCACGTTCACTAGTGCAAAGCCATTACTTGGCTCATATTGTGCGGTCCTGTCGCCGTGGTAAAGCCGCGCCAGAAAAACGACGAGAAAGCTACTTCATCTCGGGCATTACTGTGATGTACCACGTTATATGGTATGGTGATGCGTACGAAGCTCTACAGTACCGCAACACTAGCCGAAGAGCAGTGGGGACGCCGAGCTCTCAGAACCAGATCAGAATCGGCGCAGTCTGGCCCTGTCTGTCCCACTCTCAGAGGCAAGAACAGCGCGCACTTGCACAACGACACAGAAATGTGTGTCGCCTTTTCTTTGTCGCCGTGTAAGTTCCTGCCTGCGATGAACCAACTATAGCTCGAGATGTGTTACTCCCTCTCTCAGCCTGTGCACAACAATGCTTAGCTCAGACTGGCGGGTGAGCCGCTAGATGGCGCTTCAGCTCACCGTCCCGGGATTGAGATTTAGGAACAGAACGGGCGAGGTAACGTAAACGTCCACGATAGAGATCAGTGAAGAACGGTTGGATGATAGGTGGCGGAAAAGGTAGGGCGACAGGACGTGGCATGAAAAATCTGTGAGTTGCGATACAGTGAAATGCAAAAAAAAAGCCTAAGCTGTAAAATTATCAATTTCTCTTTGAAAGGAAAAAAAAAGAACTTCACTCACACAGACATCGCATTAGGCCGAATCAAATATTGAGCTTGGTGACGCACATGCCAGAGCGTCGTTATTAAGAGGACGCTAGAACATCCATAACGTCAGGGACTTTGGGTGGTGAACGTTTCGCGGCATTAGCTCGCACTTTTCGCTGCGTTGCGATGGTTTCGTACTAAGCTGGCGAAGAACTCGGCGACAAGTAATGATACGTGTATAAAGACGTATGTATCGGTAAACCTGGCACTTGCACATCGTAATAATACATCTCTATACCCACCGCTGTGGTCTTGTGGCTATGGCACTTGACTGCTGACCGCAGTTAGATGAAGGCAAAATGTCAGAGGCGCGTGTACTACGCGTTGTCAGCGCACGTTAAAGAACCCCAGGTGGTCGAAATTTCCGGAGACCTCCACTGCGGCGTGTCTCATAACCATAGCGTGGTTTTGGGATGCAAAACACCAGAAATTATTGTTACAAATCTCTCTCTCTCTCTCTCTCTCTTTATCTTTCAGTTGGTTTCACGATGTACCGTGTACACAGACTGAAATAGAACACCTAAACATTGAAGTAAGCCAACTTAACTGTGCAATTGCTCGCGGCAACCGCGTCATGTAGCTGCGAATCTGGCCTCTAAAGATGGTATTTTTTTTCTCGTGCAAGTATACGAACCAATATTACACCGTTGGTACACAAATTTAAGATCGTAGAAGCAAAAGTATGTGCATTACTTAGCCCTAAATTTTCCTATTTCAATCTGTGAGTACTGTACATACGTATGACTTTTTAACAACGCGGTTCCAAGCTCGTGGTCTCCAACACACAAACAAGGTTAGTGGCCCTTGAAGTGTAACAGCGAGACGGCACAGATACCATGTATATACCAGAAGTCGGGGAAGTCGCGACAGTGCGCGCCGCGGCGACTTACCTGGAGCAGCTTGCTCTGCTCGAAGTGGAACGCCGATGGCCGTCCCTCGAGCGTCGAGAAGGCCACGTTACCCCCGGACAGCGGTGACAGGCCGCTGTACTCGCCGGTGCACAACGCCTTGGTCTCGTCGTCGCGCGTGGCGTACGAGCTCGGCTGCAGGCCGTACGTGTCGTGGCACGTGGAGCTGTAGTACTGGTACGGCACCCAGGGCGAGCCCGGCCGCGTCCGCTTGTAGATGGCGAAGCTCTCGGGCCGCATCGAGTGGAACTTGAGCCGCACGTACGTGATGTCGAAGGCGCGTCCTGACGGAGAAACCGAAGAACGGTACGTTTTTCATCGGGCGCATCGTCTCAAAATATTTCGGAAGCTCGATCATTCTGAAGGAATAGGGCACACACATGCACAAAAATAGACAAGAAAGTAGAACAAAAGAAAAGCACGAGATTCACGGCTTCACATTATTTCTGCCTCCGCTAAGTAAAGTTTCGCTTCAGTGCGCTAGCACACAGACACGTTGTGTTTCTCGCTCAGCGCCTTCGATTCACCTTCGCATGGGGGTTGTTGCGAAAATGAAAAAAAGTAACAAAACACTTGAGAAATGAAATCACACAAGAAACATGAAGGTCAGAGTTCTACGAGCAAGATGTGATTTCGGAGCACAAGTTCGGCACAAAAAAGAGTCGCTTAACCGTCAGAGTAATTAAAGAAAGTTAATTAAGTGGAGCTGGGCGCGCAGCCACTCGTAACTAACAAAGAAAGAAAGAAAGAAAGAAAGAAAGAAATCCTGCCTAGCTAATGCCCGCATTGGATTTGGAATTAGGTATGAGCCAGTCCACGTACGGTTAACCTAAACTCTACCCCCGTCAAACGAAAATCCAACTCAGTCAACCAAAAGTAAAGAAAAGGCTAGGGGTTATAGCGCTGTTCAAGTCACCTAAGTGAACATTAAGGTCGCCACTGAGATTTTTGATGGACGTCAATAAATAAATAAATAAATAAAATTCCCCACGCCACCACAGTAGTAAACGGTGAGCGCCCGGTTGTGACTTGCAAACTTGTTAACATCGCGAAGGCCGAGCTCGGTTCGCTTGCGACTGGCAGGCAGGTTCACTGCAAAAGCGCGGTTGGCTGCGCCTCAAGTGGCGCCGTTACGCAGTGAAACCTGCCGCTTCCAAACAGAAAAGTGGAACTGCGGTCTCCCTGCAGTTATTGTAGAGAATTTAGCGATTACAAAAAAAAAAAAAACTACCAGGCTTGCACTTAGAACGCATAAGGACAGCGTAACCTGTCCTTGTTCCGCGGTCTCCTTTCGTAAAGGCGGTAAAAGAATTAAGAGCGCCATATACTCCGACGATTACGCATCACTCCAGCTCGAAAAGCAACGCTTCCTCTCCCATTAACCCTCTCGGTCTTCCTTTTCGAGCCGAGAGGGCAAAAAAAAAAAAAGAATGTGCAGCCATTAGGAGAGTGTGTCCATCTCGCCTCGGCTAGCGACGCGACTCGTGACGCAATGACACTGCCGGCGCTGGCTCTGGATTCCGGAGCAATGGGTGCACAAGGTCTCGGGAAAGCTCGCGCCCGGATCGCGAGTCCCTCTCCCAGTCTGCACAAGGTCGGGAAGAGCCCGGAAGCAGGGACACGCCCCTCAAAGGAGGAAGCCTTGGCGCCACATGGTCATTGGTGCTTTTCGGTGGCCGCAGGATGCTGCCCGCCGGAGAAGCAGTTTAAACGAAACCGCCGCGACGAATTAATCGTGAATTTCGACGAGAAACGTGCCACTGAGCACCTGCCGGGCTCCCTCTCTGTTCCTTTTAGTGTCTTCTTAATGTGCACAGTGATTTTGTCTTTTCGTTTATTTTCTTTTCATCAGAAGGGTTAGCTACCTGAAGTGTCGCCGACAACCATTTCCAATGGACTCGTAGTTGCCGTTTAGGGACATTCTCAGTTCTGAAGCAAATGTTGTCGCGCCTTTGAATCCGAAACTACTTACGGCTCCTTCAGAAGCAGTCTGACGTGTGCGCAACTGCCCGCGCACATAGCTTACTTTAGATCAACGGGGTACGGTGATGTTCTTCTTAAAGGGGCCCTGCAACACTTCTCTAACATAGTCTGAAAAGGGTGCCCATCATTCGTGTAGTCTCCTGCGAACACATGAGCCTAGTGTGCTTCGCGCACCAGGGAGCTCGCAATCTGACTTCCAAGTACGGCTGTAAACGGCCTGCTCTTCTTTCAACACGTGACCTCACAAGGAACATTGACTCCGTTGCTTGAAGTACAACTAGCATTTGCGATTCCCTGATCACAGAAATGTCCTCGGTAATGCTCTATTTGTTCGTTTTGAGTTCAACGAATAAGGCAAACGTGTGTACCTTCCTTCAGAACAACAGAAGTTAAGTGACGTAGTCGGTGCTGCTCGTGACGTCATTTGCTGAAAGGACAGCAAACGGTTTTCGGCCATATTCTAAACCAAATTGCGAATTCCCTGGTGCACGCAGCGCACCTGTATTTGGCTCACATGTTCAGAAGAGCCTCCACGACTGATGGGCACGGTTTTTAGGCCATGTTGTGGTAGTGCTACCGGGTCCTTTTAAGCGAGTGCTGAAGACTCCAGACATGGAGCTACTTGAAGACACGTGAGAGTCAGAAAAATGTGTGCCTAGAGAACGGTGCATCTGCCTGTTACAGAGGGCAGAAACGCAACACCGTAAACTACAGCAATGTTTAACATACAATTTCGGGCATTGTGGGACAACTTGGCATACAGAATTACTCTGCAACCTTGTAAGGTCAAGCTTCACAAATTCGAGTTGAATACGGGTGCACCCGATGTGAGCTGGTGTACTCAGATTTAAAATACGGGTGTAGGGACGCCAGATCTTGGGGCTCATTGATAGAGAACACAAGCAGAGCCCAACGGATGCTTGCGACCTAATTTCCTCGAGCTATAGGGAGCCGGACGGGCTCGTGGGAAGACATCCGCGGTGGTGAGCATGCGAAAGTACCATCCACTTCATACTAACGACTGAGGACAGAGAATTTGGGAAGAAGAAATTGCCAAGGAATCATCATGCTGTCGACGCCAGATGACCACGAAGAACGACCACGTTAGCTCGCCAACTGGCTGCCATCTACGATTCATAATAGTTTGTCGGGCACGTTTATACCTATTATACACAACAAAGTCATTTCTTGGGCGATCTGGTAGACGCGCAAGGACAACAACAAAAAAAGAAACGACAGGGCACCCGTCTTTCATTGCGCCACAATGGCTACAATAACTCTTCCACAATCGCTCTACCATACAATTACCCCGAGTGCTGACCTGAAGGGCGCAGGCTCTATCCCGGCTGCGGCGGTAGCGTTCACGATGTAGGCAAAAATGGTAGAGGCCCGTGCATTGCGGATTATCGCCGTACGTTCAGGGACTCCGAGTGGTGGAAACTTTCGAAGCCCTCCACGACGGCGTGATGATCATGTCGCGGTGTTGGCACGTGAAACCCTGAACAGTTATTATTATTGTACACGTACCTAGATCGTTCACTTCTTTATTGTTCATCTGTTTCTTCCCGCTTACCCCGTTGCAAGCTTCCTTCGTTTCTTTGTTACTCGATTATTGACAGTGCAAGAGAATTCCTACTTTGCCCCGCCCCAGTGGTCTTCTAGTGGTTATGGCTCTGAACTGCTCATCCGAAGGTCGCGCGATCGAATCGCGGCCGTGGCTGCTGCATTTCGATGTAAACGAAATGCTAAGCCCTGTCGCGATGTCAGTACATGCTAAAGAACGCCCAGGTGGTCGAAATTTCTGGAGCCCTCCGCTACGGCGTCTCTCACAATCATATCACTGTTTTAGGACGTAAGACCCCAGAGATCAATCAAAGCAAACAATTTCAACTTTAGTTCATTTCTTCTGGTACAACCAGGGACATATATAGGGCGGAATCTCGTGCATTCATTCCGTAATGATTCCACACCGTTTTACATGACGTCAAATTAGCTTCACCGCGAACGCAGGAGTAGGTGGGAGACCACCAACATCTTCTCAAGAGTCCAACCAAATGCTCTTCCTGTTTAGCGGTGATCGCTCGTTATTGTTTTTTTTAGAATGAATAGCATTGCCTGCTCTGACACGATTTGTTATCGACCGGGCCAATATAACTCAATACGTACGCAGAAATGGAGAGACCTTAGCTGGGCTGAGCTCTCAGAACTTAATGCGGGAGGAGGGTTCCGCCTGCGTCTCCGATTGGTTCTCTCCTTATTGCTCGTGCTGTGGTTTGCAACAGGCGAATCAGCGTGCAGCAAGGCAATAAAATGAAGAAGAACGTGTGCTCAGCAAAGAAAATTAGTTCGTGGATTTAAGCATCATAATGCGAAAAGACCGTCTGACGGCTCTATAACACCATTCCAAGAATTAAAACCCAAACTAGAACACAAGCTCAGGAGAAGATGGAGGTTTGAATCGATAAACAGATCCCTAAAAATGATGGGACAACAGGGAATGTCACTGGAGCCAACGTTTCAACAAGTGGACTTGTCTTCGTCAGGGTGCCCTGACGAAGAGAAGTCCTCTTGTCGAAACGTTGGCTCTAGCGGCATTCCCGGTTCGTCCATCATTCAAAGCATTAGTTATAGGCAAAGCATAAAAAAAGTAACAGCCCTTCCGCTATGTGAAGATGAAATGCCAGCGAAACTTGTGCAGCTACACGTAGGGCATGAAGCTGAGACTGATGACATTGCTAAGGAGATGGCTACGCTGAAGAGAGAATGACAGAAAGGCACTGGTAGTTCTGCAACTGACGTTTTCTACACGCATCGTCATAGCCGGTTGGCACAACTAAAGTCCGAAGGTTTTCGACTTTCTTTTTCTGAAGTAACGACAGCTAACTCCTCTCCGGGCACCTTCTCGCACATTAGTCCTTGTCAGCAGCCATGTTATTCCTAAACACTTGGAGTGGAACATGCGCGTGCAGATGGTGTCCTGCCGTCAACATACACATTCCTATCAAATATGACAGTGAACCCGCCAAATACAAGAGCAAACGAGCACTGAAACGGACAACTTTATCTGGCATGCTCTTAGAGCAACGTTCAGATGACAGCGGGGAACAGCTTAAGGAAGAACATGGCTGCCGAAAGCGACGCCGACCAATGAGATGCGTCGGCGGGACACCAAAGGTTTTCGCTACCTGAAGGCGGAAAAAGAAACAGATATAGTGACTTCAGGCACAACCTCCTATATCGGCGCACATTGTCTACTTACGGACGGAAAACACACACACGCGCAGACGCGTACGCACACACGCACACACGTACGCACACACGCACGCAAGTACGTGCGTGCGTGTGTGCTCGCAACGCAAGTAGTCTATATCTGAGCTATCTTTACAACGTACTAGTACGAAAAAACACGGTACCAATCAAAACACATTAAGTTACCAGCCCTTAAATGTAGCCTCTTTGGTCGTTGTGTGTTCTTTTTTCTGTCTATAGCCTACTTCAGACTGCTATGTCCATTCCTGCAATCCTTTCTGAACGATTTGACAAGTTTTGTTTTTATTAAGACTTATTTCAGTATCTTGTATTCATTTTGTGCGTGTGTTTTTAATATAGCCCCGCCACGGTGGTCTAGTGGTTATGGCACTCGGCTGCTGATCCGAAGGTCGCAGGATGGAATCGCAGCCGCGGCGGCTGCATTTAGATGGAGGCGAAATGTTGAGGCCCGTGTGCTGTGCGATGTCAGTGCACGTTAAAGAGCCCCAGGTGGTCGAAATTTCCGGAGACCTCCACTACGGCGTCTCTCATAATCAGAACTGGTTTTGGGACGTTAAACTCCCGAAATCAATCAGTCAGTCAATCATGTTTTTAATATTGCATTCTTTCATTTTTCATAGCATATGGTTCAATCTCTTCCCTCTGTAGTGTGCAATTATGCATACAGGTGAAATAAAGAAAAGCTGCAGGTGTCCTTATGATGTTCCATTCAGTGACCTTTCCGCGCTAGCCTGTGACACATTATAGGCTACACTTAAATTTAGGAGGTGCTTGAATACGAAGCGGCATTCTTCTATTTTTATTTACAGCAGAGCTTCGACCACTAAAAGAAGATTCTGCTATATCTGGGAAGGTCATGTGTTCAAGTCGAACCGGTTATGAGCTTAATCGTGTAGACACAGGACCTACCTGCGTGCCAGACGCCATCATCTCATCGCTCTTTACAGCGAAGCTATGGTCATTTTGCGCAGGAGTCCTTAGCGATCGCTTATGAGACGTGAACACGAAAACCGGCAGTCGAGAACGGGACATAGGGGTTCGAGCGCGGAACTTGTGGCTGTCGAGCACCGCTTTAATGTAATTTTGTATAGGCTGCAAAGATTAACATTCAATCGCGTTTGACTCAAGCATGCCCATGTATGTACAATACGCGTATCGTTAATCACGGTCTAATTGATTGATTTATTCATTTATGAGGTTTTGCGTCCCAAAACCACAACATGATTATGAGAGTCGTCGTAGTGAAGGGCTCCAGAAATGTCGACCACACGGGGTTCTCTAACGTGTACTGACATGATTAACAAGCATGTCGCGTCTATCAGTCGTGTTAGTGATGGCTTCGTACCATTCCATGCCAGTTTTGGGATGAACCAGCGAGTTATCGACTTTTTTTTAGGGGGGGGGGGAGGGGGAGGAACTGTCGTGGCAAGCCTCCTTGCAAGGGTTTTCAAGGTCATGCAATAAGCGCTCTGTGTACTTCTTTTGTTTGTTTTTCCTTTTCATTATTGCGATGAATACTCGTTTTGAAGCGTATACTGACTGGGGCGTATTATACGTGCGCTGTAACGTTCGTTCTGTATATTAATTAAAAGCAGTGCTTTGGGGTGTGGGTACTTCTTTTCAATCACTCGGGCTCCCGACGCCTAGGTATCTATAGGTACGCCAGAAAGCGCGAATTGGGGGGTAGCACGAGTTTATTACGGCTGGATTAAGAAGGAAGAATTATTTCGCGGAAATGTCGTATGCCGCTATGAGGTGGTCCTCGTTCGCTGCTGAAAGGAACTTCAGGCTCCCCTCCTATAGAATTATGAACTCTGACTATCGGCGTATCGATATTTACTTTGTACAGCCGCGCACAGGTCATGCGCTTCAGACACAAGATGGCGAACAAATCACGAAGAAGCGAACTGGATCGCCCTAAAATTATAGCGCATAAGCACACGATAACTAATTCGGTAAGCTGTGAAACTGGCGATGCATAAAGCAGTAGTGCGTCCCAAGATTGAATTACGCATGCTCAACTTGGGATCATTTTCGATCGCGCTTGAGTTACTAGCTTGAAGCGATATGAAATGACGGCTGAAATGGTACGCGTTTTACATTATATTAATATACCACAATGTAAACATACATTAATGTATATTTGCATTAGGAAATGCCTGCCCGTTTCACACGTTCTAACTACCACATAGTACTGGCAGTACCACATACGATGAAAAACGCGCCATCTCCTTGCAGCCAGTGGAACCACGTCTAAAGAATCTCGTCTGACGCTTTTCCATTGCATATTGAACCATTCAGCTTTGAAAGTTCAGTTCGTCAGCACGCTATCCCATAGCTCCGCTCGCTTAGACCGCTACCATAGGATGCACGATATCGGCTACTGCCCTAGCACTTTCTCTTATTCTTTCATCCTACGCACATCCATTGACTGTAACCGCCTTCCCTCTGACGTTTCCATTTCACATCGTAACTTCTTTCGTTTTGAATCGTCTTGTACAGCGCAAAATTGCAGCAAATACATAGAAAGAGAGGTACCAATCATTTGCGAAGAGTCTAAATGGCATCGCTGCTCTGGATCACATGCTTTGGCAGTGTCCTGTGACTTCCAACAGACTGTGACAAGGACTTGAGACTGGTGGCGACGAGTACTCCACAGTGGACCTGTAAGGGTCGTCGGAATGCGAAGGAGAATATGGTATGCAGAGGAAGCACCGGGCAAGACCCACAGCTAAGTAGTGAACGTGTGGGGGAGGAGGCGACCATTGTTGTGATGCATTGTACAGCTGGTGACTGGAAACTGGCGTGACAGGTATTTGGCGGCCAGAGGGAAAGGAGTAATTCCGACAGCGTGTCCAGGAATGTCTATGTCACCAGCTGGTTTGGTGCCCTCACCCCTCCCCCGCAGCGTGGTGGGCAGCAAGCGTACCCACTGTATTGTCGTCATTGGTTAGAGTGGCGTCGGGGTGTAAATCGCCGTGTGTGATTGGCTGTGAGATGTTGAAGGGCGGAGCAACCTGTGTATATAAGGTGGCCTCTTTTACCTGGCAAGGGAGATCGGAAGCCAGAGACTGGAAGCAGGACTGGAAGCGGAGGTTGGAAAGGCCGAAGGTAAGCAGTAGGTTGGAGGGTAGCCCGAAGGTTGGCGAGGACGGAGTGGATAGCGCTAGAGAGTACATCTAGCACCACTCCGGGTGGTGGTTACGGTCGCAGGAGCAGTGCGATGCACTGGGGTCGGCTCTGTCGAATGGAAGCGATCGTTCCACCAAGGTCCTCCCAACCGGGGCCCGGGCGCGGATAGTGCTAGAGGGGATATCTAGCACGAGTCCGGGTGGTGGTTACGGTCGCAGGAGCAGTGCGATGCACTGGGGTCGGCTCTGTCGAATGGAAGCGATCGTTCCACCAAGGTCCTCCCCACCGGGGTTCGGGCGCGGATAGTACTAGAGGGGACATCTAGTACGAGTCCGGGCGGTGGTTGAAGTCGCTGGAGAGGTGCTATGCACTGGTCGGCTCTGTCGAATTAGAGCGACGGTCCCACCGTTAGGCCCTACCAACCGAAGGCTTCCCCTAGGTCCTACCAACCGAAGCTAAGTCATCTAACTGTCTGTCAATGTATATATGTACTGTCTGTCTCGTATATAAAGTCTCGTGTTGTGTTTGTATGAAAGGCTTGTATCCATCTTTCAAGTCGACAATGCGACGGCGGGCAGATAATAGGAAGGCTTCCGTCCATCCTTCTTCGCAGCAGCAATGCTAGCTGGAGGAGCTCGGCTCCAAAAGGAACGAAGAAGAGAAGCAGGAAGGAGGGGAAGGAGGGAACAGAGGACGAGTTCCTCACCTCACTCTAACGAGAAGGTCACATCCCCTTATCCTCTTATGATTTTAAAATTTACTGGCGCAGTCGACAGGATTGCAACAACGACGGCAGCGAGTGCTCTGCATTCGCAGAAGAACGTCGTGCTGCGGGTGGTAATCCCCTCTGGGGACGGACAAGACGACGAGCTCCAGCCGGAGTGAAGAAGCCTGGGGCCAAGAACAACCACGTCATCGGCCCAGGAGAGGCGACGAGGACTCTACACCAGCGGCGCAGGCATGGCTTGACGACGAGGGTGGACCGGCACCTCGGAAGGCGTCGTGGAAGCAAGCGGCATCGTCTCAAGCGGTGAGTCCTCTGGTGTTCGTGCATCTCAACAGTAACACTGCCTGGTAGTGGTATGGTGCCTAACCAGTGCAAGAAAGTCTGCAGTGGTTCTTCGGGACTGGTTTGGTGCACGAGAGGACTGGACGCGCGGTGGACACTCGTGGCATGTGGACATTGAGGTTGCTCAACGGATTCATGCACGGCCGAGTGGGCGCGTCAGCGCAGTGTTGTGTGATTATGTGTAGGGACGGCAGGAACTCGGAATGTCATTGTTTGTTTTTTTTGTGCCATTGCTAAGTGATTGCAGTGTGCATTGTATCAACGCGGCGGTTCGTTTGGTAACGGCTATGCCATTAATGTTTGTCAATCAATGTGTTGTCAAGTTCGTGTGCCGCGTGGGTATTTTTCGTTCTGTTAGTTTCGCATTTCGTTCTGTGCATGTCAGGGACGGCAAGAACTCGGGTTGTCATTATTTGTTATTTGTTTGTTTGTGCCATTGCTGAGTGATTGCGGTGTGCAGCGTAACAACGCGGCGGCTCGTTTGGTAATGGCGATGCCATTAATGTTTGTCAATTGATATGTTGTTAAGTTTATGTGCCGCGGGGTTTTTGTTCTGTCAGTTTTTTTTCTCTTTTGTTTCTTCGTTTTTGTGAACGGCGGTTTATGTCCATTCCGACGCACCTTTGTTGGATGTAATTAGCGTAGCTGCATCAGAGCGCTACCCTAATCTTAGGAAGGGCGTGTAAGGGTCGTCGGAATGCGAAGGAGAATATGGTATGCAGAGGAAGCACCGGGCAAGACCCACAGCTAAGTAGTGAACGTGTGGGGGAGGAGGCGACCATTGTTGTGATGCATTGTACAGCTGGTGACTGGAAACTGGCGTGACAGGTATTTGGCGGCCAGAGGGAAAGGAGTAATTCCGACAGCGTGTCCAGGAATGTCTATGTCACCAGCTGGTTTGGTGCCCTCACCCCTCCCCCGCAGCGTGGTGGGCAGCAAGCGTACCCACTGTATTGTCGTCATTGGTTAGAGTGGCGTCGGGGTGTAAATCGCCGTGTGTGATTGGCTGTGAGATGTTGAAGGGCGGAGCAACCTGTGTATATAAGGTGGCCTCTTTTACCTGGCAAGGGAGATCGGAAGCCAGAGACTGGAAGCAGGACTGGAAGCGGAGGTTGGAAAGGCCGAAGGTAAGCAGTAGGTTGGAGGGTAGCCCGAAGGTTGGCGAGGACGGAGTGGATAGCGCTAGAGAGTACATCTAGCACCACTCCGGGTGGTGGTTACGGTCGCAGGAGCAGTGCGATGCACTGGGGTCGGCTCTGTCGAATGGAAGCGATCGTTCCACCAAGGTCCTCCCAACCGGGGCCCGGGCGCGGATAGTGCTAGAGGGGATATCTAGCACGAGTCCGGGTGGTGGTTACGGTCGCAGGAGCAGTGCGATGCACTGGGGTCGGCTCTGTCGAATGGAAGCGATCGTTCCACCAAGGTCCTCCCCACCGGGGTTCGGGCGCGGATAGTACTAGAGGGGACATCTAGTACGAGTCCGGGCGGTGGTTGAAGTCGCTGGAGAGGTGCTATGCACTGGTCGGCTCTGTCGAATTAGAGCGACGGTCCCACCGTTAGGCCCTACCAACCGAAGGCTTCCCCTAGGTCCTACCAACCGAAGCTAAGTCATCTAACTGTCTGTCAATGTATATATGTACTGTCTGTCTCGTATATAAAGTCTCGTGTTGTGTTTGTATGAAAGGCTTGTATCCATCTTTCAAGTCGACAATGCGACGGCGGGCAGATAATAGGAAGGCTTCCGTCCATCCTTCTTCGCAGCAGCAATGCTAGCTGGAGGAGCTCGGCTCCAAAAGGAACGAAGAAGAGAAGCAGGAAGGAGGGGAAGGAGGGAACAGAGGACGAGTTCCTCACCTCACTCTAACGAGAAGGTCACATCCCCTTATCCTCTTATGATTTTAAAATTTACTGGACCTCTCTTAGATCGAGTTGAAGCCGTCCAGAAGGCCCTCGATACGGCAGTAAGGTTAAACCTTACTGTCCTGACGTGGGAGTCGGCTACGTCAACCTAACGGTTGATCTTCAGGACCCGAATAAACTTTGTCATACCACACCATATAAGACAAAGAAGCGCACACGGACAGCGCTGACTCTCAACTGAAGGTGCGCAAGTCAATTCAAGATGAATCAAGACCCCCTAGCCCGGCTCTGCGTTGTGTTATAAGGTGTTCCGTTCCACTTTGCAGATTTATTTGTTTGACGATACGTTACTTACCATTGTAAATGAATACGAATTAGGGCGTCAGCATATAACATCGCATCCTCATATATACTGCGAATGCTATTGATGTCGCGTTAACTTCCTTGTTAATTATGTTTTGTTATTGATTCAGACCACTCCACCTTATTTATTTATTTATTTATTTATACAGTACTGCTAGCCTCTAGCTGAGGCTGTAAGCAGGAGTGGGAGTAACAGGTACAAAATAAAGTGAACAAATCAAGATACAACAATCGTGTCACTAGAACAAGAAAAACAGAAAGAAGAGAAAGAACGCTCCAGACGAACAAAATACAAACCGTAATCGCAACCTTTCAAGCACTGGTATGCGCAAACTGATTGCAGAAAGATATGAGAGTACTTCTGTTTACGTAAGAAAAAGAAAAAAAAAGAAAGAAAAAAAAACAAGCGGTTACACGACAGCCGTTATAATGCAATCTAAAGAAAAACGAAACAGATAAGTGTGAGGCATATGGACAGCGTTTTAAACTACAATGGTCGTAAGTGATAGTAAAAGCGATCACACCTGAAGAATTTTTACAAACGAATCAGTAGTCGGACATTCGACAACACTGGCTGGGAGGCGGTTCCACTCTCGAATTGTCTTAGGAAAAAAAGAGTTTGCGAAGGTTTCAGTGCGGCAGGAATATTCTTTTATTTTTTTATTATGATGGGACCGGGTGGCTCGCTTGGACACTGGTTCTACGTACGTTTCCTTGTGTACACCAAGTTTGTCATGAAATAGCAAGTGCATGAATTTTAATCGGTCTCGTTGGCGCCTGTTTTGTAGAGATTCGAGACCTACTTTCTTCACCAAGGCACTCGCAGAAGTGCGCCAGCTATAAGAACGAAATACAAACCGAGCCGCTTTCTTTTGGACAGATTCTAGTTTTTTTATGTTGCCTTGAGAGTATGGGTCCCAAACTATCGACGCATATTCTATTACAGGACGGACTAAAGTTTTATATGCTATTAATTTGACCTCGTGTGTACATTGCCTCAAATTTCTTTTTAAATAACCAAGTTTCCGCATTGCCCTCCTCACAACTTCCGATATATGTTCATTCCACCTCAGATCCGACGTTATTATAACCCCGAGGTATTTATATCTGTTTACAACAGCGAGAAAGTTGCCGCCTATGCAATATGAAAAACTTAATGGCAGTCGTTTTCGTGTCACAGTCATCGCAACTGATTTTTTTACGTTTATTTTCATTTGCCAATCTGCGCACCACACTGCAATTTGTGCTAAAGCATGGTTTAGTACAGCCTGATCGCTAGGACTCTGGATGTGATGATAGATGATGCAGTCATGAGCATAGAGCTTAGCTTTAACGGGTAAATTCTGAACTATATCATTAATAAATATTAAGAAGAACAATTAAGAAGAACAACCTTGTAAAAGCTTGGACGATCGAGGGTACAATAAACGAAACGAAACGAACCTTGATTGGCAGATCTGTATACAAGGTGCCCCACGTACTTACTGAGGACCACGCATTTTTTCGCCAATGTCCTTATAACAGGCAAGTCTTTCCGAGCGGCGCGTGGAGTTGACAATTAACATCGAGGAGAGCGTTCTTTTTTTTTCTTTCGGCAGTGTTGGATATCGCGTGAAGTGTTCACTTAACGATGCGTGCTCGCTGCAACCATAAATGAATAAATAAATAAATAAATAAATAAATAAATAAAAATAATAGCCTATACAAATGACCTCCATGCAGTAAGGCGTTTGACCACCATGCAGAAGCACATCTCGATTTCCCCGTGTTGATTTGTACTGTCGTAGCAAAGTGACTGCTATCTTTACTTCGCCCTGCGATCTATTATTCAGTGAACTTTCACGCGTGAATGAGGCCTAACATCCCGGAACAAAAGGCGGCCTTTGAGAAATTCTTCAGTTTCCTCATTAATTTTGACGAGGCGAGTTTCCATACGCAACCCTGTAAGCACGGTACATAGACGCCTTTGCACTTGCGCTGCAGAGGAATATGCAACGGCAACAACGATCGAACTCGCAGCCTTTCTTGCACAGAAGTATCCACTTGAACCGTCACACCAAAACTGAGTCACCGTTCAGCGTTGTCCTACAGTCTGCGATAAAATTCGTCACGTGGTTTATGACAATTTACGACGCAGTAACCAAGCTGTTAAAGATCATTGTTAAAGATCATTTTTCATTGGGCGATCTTGTGCCAAGCAAAGTAGGCAGGACACAGCAAAGCAATATCGTCGAGTACAATCAGCGACGAAGCGCGTCAGCTTTGATACAGGCACCGCAGCTACATTGTAGTGTTATCATTCATGCTCGCGTAGAATCTGCACAGCACTCAAGCAAGCGCCTCGGGCATGCAAAATTCGTAGAACGTTCCCCATCATTCGCGAAGCGGCATGCAAGTAGAGCGCAGCCTGCGCAGGATAACGGGTGTCATGAGGGACAGAATAAGGCGAGCCTCGGGAAATAAGGGAATGCAAGTGGCGAGTGTCAATATGCAACGTCCTGAGAGAGATCATACACGTTTCTTAGCACTGACCGGCTGCATCTGTGACGGCACAATCGTGGGCTTGTTAACATACAGTGTAATTCTGCGAGTCTTTGAACTGAACAGGGCAGGCGGGTGTTTTCTTGGATCGTTTGCTGCCATGTCGCAGAAATACAGAGGAGGGGAGGAAGGACCAAGTGTGCGGTACCTCAACCCCTGGCTACGCTCCTGACAGAGGGAGACACCAACATGGCATCATATCTGTCTGTCCTCTTCGCTTTACTTGCCATACGCCGTATTAATAATGCCGATAGTTCACGCCCTTCTCGCCTGACAGCGCAGAAAAAAAAACAAAAAAAAAAAAGAAACAGAAAGGGGATCGAGACACAGCACCGCGTGTGTTACGTCATCTCACCTCCTCCCTCCCATCTGAAAGCACAATTGTACCTGCGTTTTCAGTATTGTCGTCATTAACTCCACGCCACCGTGTTTAAAGCAAATCGACGGTCCTGCAGTCCCCGTCCTCCAACAGCATAGCAAGACACTTTTCGGCGGGTGTTATACGCCGTCGGTAACTAACTAACTAACTAACTAACTAACTAACTAACTAACTAACTAACTAACTAAATAAATAAATAAATAAATAAATAAAAACAAAGAGAGCCTGCTACCAAACAGTATTTCAGCCTATTTTTTTCCTCTCCTTTGTCAACAAACCGACACTTCTTACGTTCATGTTTGCATTTCAATATAGCGATAAGGTACGTAAAACACATGCAAAAAAAATTCTGAAAGGAGGGGGTGAGGGGGTACATGGCCCTCTAAAAATTTCGAGGGTTTTTTTGACACCGACACCCCCCCCCCCCCTTTTTGATTTCAGCGAGGAATTCGAACGCGAATTGGGGATTCCAAATCAGAACAGAATAGCACAGTGCGGAGAAATATATGTACACGACAGGATAAATTGATAACCCTCTGAACTGTTCTACAGCGCGCCACGGACATTGTCCAGCTGCCAACGCTATACAACTACTCGCTCTCTCTCTCGCTCTCCTGATGCTCCTATAAATAATAATAATAATAATAATAATAATAATAATAATAATAATAATAATAATAATTAGTTCAAAATGCAAGTGTGTATATATCAGGCCTGCCGATGTCACATAGGGCTTGAGCGGCAGTGCCTGACAGCAGTGGAAATGAACTGTAATTACACGTCATACTCTTTTCGTATGAAAAAACAAACAGACAAAAAACAAGAACAAGCAAATTCTCCAACATGATAAAATAACAATTCTTCCGAGCACTTTTTTCAGCTGACATTTTGTCAGAGTACGCAGTACACTTGGAGGCAATTTATTAAAGTGGACAAGTACGTAATAATCTCGCACTCTATGGTGTACCTAGTAAAACATCTGGGCATAAGGAAAGGATTCTTCGGACGCAGACACCGTGCTGTAACATATTTGGTCTTGTAATTACTTCCCCAAAAGTGCTCTAATACTACAGTTTCTATCAGAAGGTGATTGAAGTCCGACATAAGCAACGTTTTGAAAACATTATTTTTGGCATTAAGGTTTAAGTGATAGCTACGGGTGGTAACAACTTTATTAAGGAAGTGGAAAATCCGTGTTCCTGTGCCCCAGGGTGGCTCCCATCTGGAAGCGACCCTTTCGGCCCAGGCAACTATAGCTCACTGCTTCCCTATTTCGGAGGCTCTGATAAGTTGCCCCCAAGTCACTTTAGAGGAAGCTGGCAGGAGCGATATGGGGGGAGGGAAGGCAGCCGATGACCTTTACGATGGAGCGAAGAATAGAGCTCACCTTCGTTTGCCAACGCGTTGCACAATGTCATTACACTGGCATACCGTACTTTAACACACTGTAACCTAAAGCATGCACTACAAGTTTTCGTATAGAGAGAGGCATATAATGTCTTAGGTTGCACAACACACATGATACTGCACGAAGTCGTTTACATACACAGATTATGTGAGATTTTCCAGGAAGATCACTGTCGAAGTATAGGCCAACGTACTTTACGGAAGTAACAAAGTTTAAAGGTTTACACAGACAGGGAGAACATTTTGAGTATGCAGTACAAACGGATAACTGCTGTTAAGTTTTTTTAAAGGGTTCTGACAAATCAATTTTGTCTTAGACGTATTCATTTTAATGAAATTTGCAGAGAACCGGTCCATGGCCTTAATTTCCACAGCATGTAATGAAGTAATAGCATGCAAGAAGTTTGTTGGCTGCGCTATAATAACGGTGCCATCCGCGCATTGGTACAAACCGAAGGGGACTTCAACAAGGTAGGTAGCAAAAATGTTATATAGCAAAGGACTAAGTAAGGAGCATTCCGGGACACCAAATTTTATTACTAGAGAATCACTTTTAGCCTTCCTGAGCGATACCACTTGACTCCTGTTATGCAGAAAGTTTTCATGGAGCTTCAACAATGCGCCATGAAATCCTAAAAGGAGAGCTTGGTTAGTAAATGAGCGTGCGTGCGTGCGTGCGTGTGTGTGTGTGTGTGTGTGTGTGTGTGGTGTGTGTGTGTGTGTGTGTGTGTGTGTGTGTGTGTGTGTGTGTGTGTGTGTGTGTGTGTGTGTGTGTGTGTGTGTGTGTGTAGAGCGTTTTTCACATTTTATTTAATGAACGGAGCAGCAGGCAGGAAAGCGTAACGGAGAGGTCAGAACATCCTGTACGCTGTCCCCCTTTCGTCCGTCGACGAGTTTCTACAAATCTGCTGAATTCTTTTTTTAGTAGCTCGGTGAGCGCCAAGTGCAATGCACGATGCCTTCCGATGAAAGCAACAAATACCATCGACCCCACCGAAGGGTAAATCATCAAACTAACAGAGCGCATGAGTTCATAAATGCACACTTATTTTCGTGCAAAGCGGCCTCTTTATTTCTTTCTGGCAGAAAGAACATTATTGGGCGCGTGGCGTGCGTACCACCACCAAAATCAATTCTTTAAAGGAACAGGAGGTGCATGGATGGCGCGCGTGGTTCACGCGAGAGAAAGCCCTTTTCCGGAGAAAAGGAAAAAAAAAGTGCGCCGTTTGCATATCTAGACAGCTATCTATGATATCTGTAAGCGTCATCTAGACTCCCTACCATGATGTGCCTATAAGGCGTTTCGTAGGCGTCCAATCTTACTTTGTAACGCGTGCTTTGAACTATGAGTTATGGTCGCACGACATGCATTGTTGACAATAATAAATTCTAGAGTGGTTAGTGTCATGTCCTTAAAAGTATTTACAGCAAACATTTTTCTTTTAGTAAAGCGGGGCACTACTTATACATTTTTGTTTCTTTGTTTCTAAACTAATGCGCTACCAATCTTACACGATTCTCCGCGTGGTTTCGTAGACAAATACAAGTCTGAATTTGAGAGAATCCAAGGACACTGAGTTGTTGATGCAATCACTGGCCTATCCTCACTCATTGCGATAGCTGATCCAATAGGATAGCATCCACTGCGATGGCTCGTCATGGCATCCACCAGGTGCGGCACTTTCAACAGCGACGCTGTTCTAGCTGAGGCAAAGAGTCCTTCGCAAACAGAAAACTCAGCATGTCGGTTATGCGCCACAGAGGTAATGAAAGAAAGCCCCAGTGCCCTCTTTCGTTAAACAAGCTGAAAAAGTTTTTCGCACCCAGTTAACATTTCGCGCAACCATATGAGAACGCTTTAGCTGTAACATGCTCGACGATTCCTTCGAATGCTTTATGCTGACATCGCAAGATGGCTTAAAGCGGGAATTGAACCCAGGCCGTCTGCTTGGCAGGCGGGTGTTCTACCAAAGACCCACGCCAGCGGCTGACGCAGCTTCGAAAAAAGCCCCTATACGTGATGAATAGCAAAGCATATCCATTTATACTACAGTATAGAAAAGAGGGGGGAGGGGAAAGTGAGGCTGAGGAGGAAAAGAAGGAGGGCGGGAGCAAAGCATAGTGTAGCCTTGTATAATATAGTATGGCAAGGGGGTGGGAAAGGAAAGTGAGGAGAGGGAGGAATGATGCGAGGGTGAAGAGGAGGAAATAATGTAAACCATACCACACCCATGTATAGTGTCCATGAACAAATCGCAAAATACGATTTAGAACAGGGAATGTCGCAGGAGCCAACGTTGGCTCCTGCGACATTCCCTGTTCTAAATCGTGTTTTGCGATTTGTTCATCGATTCGAGCATCCATCTTCTCCTGAGCTTCTCTTCCATGTATAGTGTGGTATGGAAGGAGATGCAAAAGGAAAGGACGAGGTTAAGGCCAGCAGCGCCGCAGTAGAGCGAGAGAGATTCTTAAAGAGAGATTCTTAAATTAAAAAGAAGAGAAAAACACAGGATAGTAACTCGTCGAGGAGGACAACTGAACCAGCCTGTGCGGGGAATGGTGGAAGGGGACTTAAGCAGAGCAAGAAAGACAAAGTAGAAGACAAGGGGAGGAAGGGGAGGTTAGGGTGAGGAGGAGTGATGTGAGAGTGAAGAGGAAAAATGAGGAGGGTATAGGGCTAAGCGTAGCACATCCGTGCATAGTATGGTATGGCAAGGAGGTGGGAAACAGAAGTGTGGATGAGGATGGGGAAGGCCACAAGCTCCGCTGTGACCAAGCCTTGCGCCCTTAGTACGAGCTGGCTCCTTTTTTTTTCCGAAATGGAAACTTCAGAAACGTTATAAAGCGTCCAACAAACGTGGAGTTCGCTTTAGAACACACTAGAATGTCATTAATAGTCCCGTGGCCCATCGATCGTGCACTTAAAGGAGCAAGTGACACAATTTTGAGGCGGCGCAAAAGGAACCCGTTCCGTTTCCTTGGCTCGGACACTTACTAATGAGCCAGAAAACACGTACGTATAAGAAATTTTAAGTTAATTTTAAGGTTTTTGTTGTTCATCATCAGCAAGCCAGCCCCAGCGCAATGAACAATGTCAAGGCGAAGGAGCGCAGTGAACACGAATCGACGAAGGCGCTCTCGGAGTCTGGGCAGCAATTACGTCATCGCTGCTTACGTGCACCATGCGGAACAGAGAGCAGCCTTCAGAGATGCCGCTAGTACGTCCTCATTTGACTTGGAACCACGCCAGACCATGTTGCAACGTCACTGTGAAACCGCCCTCTAGATATCGAAAGTGGTGTATACAATGCGTATCTATGCACCACGATAGGGTTTCCACAGTGGTCGACACCAGTGCTTTTATTTAGACCAACAATGTGAAAATTTCTAAGATCCCCGTAGGGAGTGAAAGAAAGAAAGGTAGAGGAAAGACAGGGACATTAAGCACAGGAGATCTCCGGTTCGCTTCTCTGTATTGGGGAAGGGGAGAGGAGAATGAAAGAAGGAAAGGAGAGAAGAGTGTTAAAGGACACGCCAACATCACTGTCACTTGTCTTGCCACTGCCACAATCTGTCACAAAGTCCTGTTTCTCGGAGAAATCGCAGCGACGCCCTGACAGCAACTTGCCTTGAAGACTTGGTAGGCCAGTGCACTAAGACCTTCGGTAAACGGGAGGCTGTCCAGCTGACCAAGCGTGGCTGAAAGGGCTGCTCTTTCGGCGTTCAAACGGGCGTATTCGCAAAGAAGGTGCACGATTGTTTCTCTGCACGCGCAAGGTTCCCATTAGGGGTTATCAGCCATTCCAATGGCAAAGAAATATCCATTGTAAATGGCTAGTCGAACCCATGGACTCACAACGAGGGTAGAGTCATGGCGTGGGAGATCGGTATGGACGTGTAGTTGCAGGTTAGGGTGCAATGCATGAAGCCTTCCGCTTGAAAATGCAGGCGAGTTCCACAGGTGGAGCCGTAGTTTATGCGCTGAACTTGTAAGAAGTTCTTTAACGAATTGGATGACTGAGATGCACTGTTTACCGCACACTGAGCACGACTGGAGTTTGAACGTTCAGGCATGTACTGAAGGTGGTACCTCTCCATCTGTAAAGCAACGGGCACGGTATAAAATTTTTCTTGTATGCCCCGCTTGCGAAGCAACTTCATCGCATCCACGTGGTTGTTGGTTGCGCACCGGCGGCTCCAAGTGTTTCGACAAAGCTCGGGCCTTAGATAATGATGCTGACAATGCTATTGTCATTCAACACTCGACAGTATATAGAAGAACGCTGTAGTTGGAATCAAAAACTGCGCTTGCGCCTGTCTTTTCTTCCTTATTTCTTGTCCTCTACTTCCCCTGTAAAAAATAAAGCACCCTCCGGAGAGAAACGAATGCTCGTGTCTCGTCGAGTGCCTGCTCCATCCATCGTTATCTTACGAGAGCTGAGATCTTTAGCGGCTCCAAACCGGAACGCACTGACCCCAAATACATTACACTGGCGGGGAGCAGAACAGTAGCTGCAACGATGCAGCGCACCTGACGCCCTTGATGGCTGTGTAAATCCAGATTCGTCATCCAGGACAACTGCCGGTTAGAGAGGCTTCAGGTGTGCGTGTGTGTGTGTGTGTGTGTGTGTGTGTGTGTGTGTGTGTGTGTGTGTGTGTGTGTGTGTGTGTGTGTGTGTGTGTGTGTGTGTGTGTGTGTGTGTGTGTGTGTGTGGATGCGGTGACGCTGTCGTCGGGAGTTTTGGTTTCGCATGGTAGGCATCCGCCGGCACGCCTACCGTAGCAGCCGCTGTGTTTTCGCTGGTGCGGGCGCTGCTCACCGCCGTGCAATGAAGAAAAAAAGTTTTCACCGATGACCTGGGCCGTGGGTTGGTTTCTCAGCAACGATCAAGATATGTGCGATAGGTTTTTATCGGCTTCCTGCTTATGTCTGTCTTAAGGAAGGGGACGAACCTGTAATGCCGGCTCATCGGTTATGCGCCAAACATTTTCGTCACGACTAAGCATATGTGTAATTATTTAGCGTTAGTGCGGCCTGGTTCATTTGAGAGAAATATCATTGTCACAAGTTTGTCAAGTGTAATGCTCGACACCAAGTTTCTTGGCATAAACAAAGTGTGGACA
This sequence comes from Hyalomma asiaticum, assembly GCA_013339685.2. NCBI lineage: Eukaryota > Metazoa > Arthropoda > Arachnida > Ixodida > Ixodidae > Hyalomma > Hyalomma asiaticum. The sequence goes on along the minus strand of CM023481.1, from coordinate 62,763 downwards.
CAGAGCGATGAGACTTACCGCAAAGCGCGCACTATACATTAGGCTTAGCACGATGGGCAGAAGTAATCGCGGTCGCCGTGTACTATTGAAGTGAGGAAGTTATAGAAACATCATACGAATTTCATTCACTCAAGTGAAATAAATATATAAGAGCTTAATCCAGGTAGCCGTGAGCGAAAGGCCGATTACAGCGATGCTTTTGCAAATCGCTTGCGGCTGCGATAGCGTATGCATAAGAGAAGTGTCTTGGACAGTGCTGTAGTGGTTGTGACGCGCTTTACATTTTTTTTCCGATTGTCAGACTGCTCTAACTACACGCCTGAAATTCGCCACGTCGTTTCAGGACTTTACGCCTTCACGATCGCAACTGAGCGTGTAAGGGCAAAGCCGCGAGCCGCGGTTACGCGCGCCTTGCTAGCGTTTATTTGAGAGCCTTGTCCTTGGCACGTAAATGTTTGTGTGGCGTGTGTGTGCGTTATCACAACGGTATTTACATAGATGACAGCATCACCAATATCGCTCTTTTCTTATGCTTGAGTAACTAATCGGATACATTTGTTTGTGCACAAGGATTTCGCGTAGGGATTAGAGGCTTTAGTTCAAAACATTATTTTAGCTGAGGCATTTTCAAGTCGTATTTGCCTAAAACCGTCTCCAGGTGGCTCATCCTTGCGCTAGTTACCGAATTAAAGCACCCGCATGAAGCGATGCAGACATGATAGCTCGCGATCATTCGCATCATGTGGCAAGGTGCTTGTCGTTTCAATCGGTTTCTCACACCTTGTCATAGCTGGGCGTTGGTGCATTCTTTTCTACATTCATTGAATACTTCCTACAGAGCTAACGCAACTTGATTTCACGCGGCTGCCCCTCGCAAACTGTTGTAAACACGCCGTCGACGCTCCGACGCCCGTGCTCGGAGGCAGCTTTCGCACACGCTGCGCCGGTGGTCATGGCGCGACCGTGCAGGGCCGCGGCAAGCGGTGGGCGGGGCCTCCGCGCCGCGACGTCGATACAAGCTCTGGTTATAGCGCCGGTGCCTACCACTGTTTACGTGCTTGGAATAGGTCTACAGCAAAAGCGACACTACGCGGAGGAAGCGATGTTTATACTGGAGTCGGCAACTATGGCCAGCCAAGTAATAATAACTGCTATGGTTTACGTTCCAGAGTCCCGCTATGATTATGATGCACGCCGTAGTGGAGGGCTCCGGAAATTTAGACCAACTGGGGGCTTTTGAAAGTTCACTGATATTGCACAGTACACGAACTCTATTACATAATTCCCCTACATCGAAGATGCAACCCCTACGGCCGGGATCGAACCCGCGTCTTTCGTGCCAGCCGTCAAGAATCACACGCATTAGACCACCACAGCGGACTATAGAAGACAGATCCAATCTGGTTTAGCGATGGCTACATTTCTGCGTGTAGTCCCAACGATTCAAACAGAACCAACGCTCAAGCTCGTGTGGGAAGCAAAACCGCAGAAATAAATGAGAAGGAGTGTCAGCGTCCCACCTTGGATTGACTGGAAAGAGCCCTTGACGATGCGATTATCAACCACGCCACAACATTGCGACAACCCATGACAGACACATGCCCTCTTTCAGCAGAGCAGTGGCGGGTTTTGTTGTTTCGGAACCCTATAAGTTGCCGTAATTTTCACCGCGTAGGCAGCGCTGTAGTAAAACTAAATATGCACAAATAAAATTTTCTTGCTGGTCGTCATTATCTGTTGTCAAAACGGACCCATATATCTGATGATTGCCCATAGTAATGAGACGAACGATGCTGTGCACTGATGTGAAATCGACGGCTGCATTCCGATGCAAGCAAAACTTTGTGTCCATGAAACAAAGGTCTGTCAGTGTTGCCCCACCTCAAACGACCGCAGCCAAGGTCGTAGCCACCATGGCAGAACAAAAAAATTTGGTGCGATCATTACGCATTGTCTTTGCCCTTATGAAAATCGTCATTGAAAAAATGTTGAGAAGTTATTGAGCAACGTCAACAAAGGGCATTGTAAAAATGTTGAGAAATTATTGAAAAAAATGTTGACAAGTTGTTGAAAATTGGCCATTGACTTCTCGTTGAAAAGTTATTGACAATTGCAATATTGACAAAACATTTATTAGTTGTTGAGAAATTGTTGACTGCCATATTTAAAAGTTGTTGATAAAATGTTGAATGACAACACTGAAAAGTCGTTGTCACATTCTTGATAAAATATTGTCGGCAAATTGTGGCTTTATTGTTGCGAAATCGTCCATTAGAAAAATTCCACATATGGCGATATCAGTACTTCGGCATATGCGGCTATATATGGCATATGCCCGTACGTGGCCGTATTTGCCCAAATCGTGATAGAAACATATATGACAATGAAAGACCAACACGAGGAATTCCATGCAAGACTCGATACCTATTGAGCAAACACAGCTCTGTACGGACACGTGGCATATATAGCCAGATATGCATATATGGCAATATGAGTATATCTGGCTATATATGGCACGTGTCTGTACGGAACCGTGTTTGTCCAATACATATCAAAGTGACATGGCATTCCTCGTGTTGGTCTTTCATTGCCATATATGTTTCTATCACGATTTGGGAAAATACGGCCACGTACGGGCATGTGCCCTATATAGCCGCATATGCCCAATTACTGATATCACCATATATGGCATTTTTGTAAGGGGTGAACAGCAATCTTGAAAAATTGACAAAATGTTGCAAAACGTAATATGTTGAGATCCAACGGAATGGTTTTGGGAAAAAATGCATCAATAGTAAGGCACCTTGACATGATTATGTCTCATTATAACTGTCTCCGAAGGTTCCGCACTTGTTCTCTCTACATTTAAATTTCTACAAAAAGCTAGACAAGCCTGCAAACTTGGTTGCACAGAGCTTTATTGCTGGGCTTAAATTCCACATAATATCCAAAGTTGCATAGAATTAAAATAAATACAATTGTATGTTGTCAAATACAAATATCTATAATGACAAAGAGTACTTCAGTCTTCTTAAGTAATATTTAACATTATACAATATTAAATGGCAAAATGAAAAAAGAGAAATATGCATCATATCAAAGTGGGATGGTAGTGTTTCAAAAATAATTAAATCCATCATGCACAACAGAATAATAAATGCCACATTATGTGTGTTTGGATGGCTAATTCAGTTTTACTGAAAGTATGTTACCTCTAAGTGAGGCTGTGAAAAATGAAATATGGCACACGTGACAGTGAACAAAAAATCCTCAAAATGTGGCTAGAAACGCATAATGCGTCAGTCCTAACCAATGGAGGAGCATTTTTTAACATATTCAGAGCAATCAAGGCAATGTGGATGCAGTCAGCATACAAACTGGAGATGTGGTGGAGCACTTGGAAAATGGAAAAATGTAGTGAAACACTCCAACCATTCATCATATGGCACTTGGCAAATTGGTGACATAGGAGACCACCTGACACATTCATGGTGCGGTAGAGTGGCTGGTACACTATGGTAGAGCACATGGTAAAGGCCTTAGATTATCATACAACACAGGATGACAGTGCAACAAAACACATGCGACACTTAATTTTCACATGTGACACTTAATTTTAACATGTTTAATTGAGATGCAAAAGCAAGCATGTACCATTACCTCAGTGCATAGCAGAGCATACGCTGCGGGAATAATGACACAGAAACATGCAGCTGTGAGAGATATGTCACAGTAAACAGTTCGGTCATTCACAGCAATTAAGTCTTTTCTCGGTAATGGTACATGGCTTTGTGATGCAAATGTTACTATGGAAGATTACGTGCTGTGCCTCAATTATTAGTCCGATTGATATCCTCATTATTTTACTAAGAATCGCTCAGCCGCTACTGGAGTTGGAGGCTGCGTTTCTTGCAGCTAAGTTAATCATTACGCTGCTCTTTAATATGGTTTTATACACGCGCATACCAGTCAGGCCACCCTCTGTAGCATTGCATAGAGGTGGAAGGCAGGACAAAATAACTGCCTTACACTGAAAAACCCACATTGTTTTATTCAACAACTTGTCTCCTTGTGTGCCCTAGTCTTGTCTACGCGTAAATTGTTTGCCAATGTGGGCACGACGTTCACGTTTCTACGCTTTTGCCAGTTTGTTCAGGACTGTCAGCCAAATATGTATGGTATCGCTGACATTTCCATCTTTGCATCCAACACATTTATTAGCACGAAAGCTTGATAAGACAAAGCAAACATAATGCACTAGAGGTCAAATTTTATTCACTTAGCATGCAAAGGAGAAAGTGAATGTGCAAAAGTGAGGAATTATTCTCACTTTACGAGACATTATGGATCGTTGAATACAATGCTCCTTTTAAAGTAAAACACTCATTTTCTGTGACAGCTGAAGGATGCGCACTTTTGCATTCATCGACAGCTTTGAAAATTCAAGTGGAATAACAAATTTCTCTGGTGGAGAGTGAACATAGGCATTATCACAACACAAACAGCAACTTGAATTTGCATCAGCGGTAAGCCAAGTGACCAAATGCTTCCAATAACCCACGCTTCATAAGGAAGTTCAAGAAAGTCTGGAGAAATGCTAATGACATGCCAAGAAGATAGAAATCCCGAAAGCTGCATTAGATTCGCCAGAAGTCGTCGTGGGTTGCTGAACAGTGACAATAGATGGGAAGCGCATGGCCCAAATCCTTGAGCTCGAAGTCGTTTCGAGTACGATGCCAGCTGGAAGTGAAAAAATGGAGAGCTAGTTATCGTGAGCAGTTCACGCGTATGAGAAATACGCCGCATAGCCGATAACTGCAACTTTGGCAACGCCTTAGATCGGATGCTCAGGGACAGAATTGTGTGCGGTGTTCGGTTCAACGGCCCTTCAGAAACAACTGCTGGCGAAAGCTGACTCATGCTAGCGGAGGCTGAAGCGCTGGCTATTCAGCTGAAACTGCCGAAAAAGACGCTATGAAGATGTCCGCCGAGCCGAAGTCTCTGTTTAGTTGCAGGCGGCTCCCCGAAAAATGCCTTCAGAGGGAAACAGAAAGGCCGAAGAGAATATGGAATGCGGAAGATGTGGTAGCTCAAAGCACAATGATGCCTGTTGCGGATGGGCAAATGCGCGGTGCTATCGTTGTGGACGTCGGGGACACATTGCTAAGAAATGTGGAAGCCGCTCTAACCGCGGAAATCTAAATACCAGAGCTATGCACGCCAACACACTGGCTATAACGGAAACTCCACCAGAGGACGAATGCGGGGACGAAGTCAATCTTTGGAATTTGGTGTCGCAGCGGAAAATTTTCTCGCACCCCAATCCGCCGCTCATTTATATGGGGTGGGGTTCAAATACCCATGGAAGTCGACACCGGATCCCCAGTGTGTGTCATCTCTCGGACGCTGTACATGAAGAACCGGAACCATTGGCCTTCTCTGAAGCCGTCCCGAGTGAAGTTGTCTTGCTACGCAGGCCGGTTACCTGTATTGGGTGACCTGACACTACCTGTGGGATTCAAACACGTGCTCGGGGAGTGCTCCCTCACCGTTCTCGACTGCGAAGGACCAAGCTTATGCGGAAGGGACTTGCTTATGCTGCTGGACAATGCGGGCGCTCCGGTGCTTCATGTGACGCCAGCCGACGAAGCCAAAAAGACCAGCGAGGTGGACCCCGACAAGGTTCAAGCAATATTCACGGATTACAAGGACATCTTCACTACAGAACTTGGCCTAATGAAGGGTCCCCCGCGAGTCTGCATCTCAAAGATGGAGCGGTACCCAAGTTTTGTAAGGCGAGATCTCTTCCTTATGCTCTACGCGATAAGGTATCTTTAGAACTCGACCGACTCGTGTCCCTTGGCGTTTTATCGCCAGTCAGTTATTCGGATTGGGCCACGCCCATAGTGCCCGTACTGAAGAAAGACGGCTCGGTGCGCATTTGTGGCGACTTTAAAGTTACATTGAATCCTGTGTGTACAGTCGAGCAGTATCCGATTCCCGTAATCGAGGATATGTTCGCCGTTTTAAGCGGTGGTGAATGTTTCAGCACTCTCGACTTGCGAGACGCTTATAGTCAGGTGCCTCTAGACGAAGCCTCACGCAAGCTGTGCGTAATCAATACGCACAAAGGCCTATTTTGCTATAATCGGCTTCCGTTCGGAATATCGTCTGCCCCGTCGATTTTCCAGAGAAAGATTGACATGATTATCGGCGATTTGCCCGGTGTTCAGGCCTACCTTGACGATGTAATCGTGTCTGAGAAGAAAGGCGATAACGGAGAGCGATTGAAAGTAGTTTTAGAGCGTTTCCAGGAGCACGGTGTCAAGTTGCGATACGACAAATGCAAATTTCGGCAATCAGCAGTAATATACCTCGGACATCGCATTGATAGTGAGGGCCTCCATCCAATAGAGAAAAACGTTGAAGCTATCATGCGCACACCTGACCCGCGGAATGTGACAGAACTGCGGTCATTTATTGGAATGTTGACATTTTACGCGAAATTTTTGCCAAACATGTCAACGCAGCTAGCGCCGCTGTATCGGCTATTGGAAAAGAACGCACGGTGGCAGTGGAAAGCACCGCAAGAGGCTGCCTTTAATGAAGCTAAAGAACGTCTGAAAAATGCGGAAATTCTTGTGCATTTTGACCCCACAAAGGAACTCAAGCTTGAGTGCGATGCATCTTCGCTCGGAGTCGGAGCAGTTCTTTTTCACTCTGTCAACAATGTTCATAGACCTATTGGTTTTCGTTCAAGGACGCTGACCCAAGCGGAGAGGAACTACTCGCAGTTAGAACGTGAAGCGTTGGCACTGATCTTCGGCGTAACCAAATTTCGGGACTATCTTCTAGGTCGTGAATTCACGTTGGTCACGGATCATCAACCACTTCTGGGCCTACTGAGACCTGACCGGCAGACACCGACCATGGCAGCTGCACGAATTCAGCGCTGGGCACTGTATCTTGGAGGCTACAAATACAAGCTGCAGTATGTTCCTGGCAAACAGCTTCTCAACTCTGATGCTCTCAGTAGACTGCCACAGCAGGCCACCGGAGACACGACGGAAGGTGAGCCTCCTGAATATGTCCTCGCACTCGAAAGTTTGGATGAAGGTGTGGTTTCAACACGGGAACTGAAAGATCTGACAGCCGTCGATCCGACATTGGGGTGGTGCAACGTTACGTTTTGCGCGGTTGGCCACAAAGCAAGACAAAAGTGCAGCCCGATTTCGCACCCTATTATGAACGTAGGCTAGAATTGTCCTTGGCCCACGATCTCGTATACTGGGGAAATCGAGTCGTAATACCAAGAGGTGCTAGAGAGCGGTTCTTGCAACTCCTTCACGAAACGCACCAAGGTTCATCGGCTATGAAAACAGTAGCACGCTCCTTATTTTGGTGGCCAGGACTTGACCGCGACATAGAGCAGCACGCGGCTAACTGTGGCATTTGCGTAGCCAATTTCCCTATGCCACCTGCTGCACCTCCGGTAAACTGGCCTGAGACACAGGAGAAGTGGTCTCGGATCCATACTGATTTCGCAGGACCTATCGCCGGGAAGATGCTATTAGTGGTAGTAGACGCGTACTCCAAATGGATCGAAGCGATTCCCATGAAGCATGCAAACGTGGAAAGCACAATAAGGGCTCTCAGAAGCATATTTTCCCGCTTTGGTGTGCCGCGTACAATGGTCTCGGACAACGGAGCACAGTTCACGAGTAAAGAGTTGGCCACATTTACAGCTAATAACAACATTGCTCATCTCTTCACGGCGCCTTTCCATCCACAATCCAACGGAGCTGCGGAAAGGGCGGTGAGAACTATAAAGGATGGTCTTCGGAAAATAAGGGCGCAGATCTGGATGAAAAGATAGCAAGGCTACTGCTAAATTACAGAAGAACGCCTACCAAGACTGGGAAATCTCCCTCAGAAATGCTACTCGGGTATCAAATAAGATCGCGTCTTGACACCTGCTTTCCTGTGAATGTTGCAGGTCAAAATCGGGAAAACGACGACTGGACACATCCACCGGACAGCAGCGTATACGTCCGCAATTACGGACAAGGGGAGAAATGGATTCCAGGTCGTGTCAAGTCGGCGACGGGAGCGCGGATGGCAACCGTAGAGACTCCCGGTGCCATCGTTCGGCGGCACGTCGATCAAGTGCGCCGCCGCCTGGATTCGTCATCAATGTTCCCGGTCGCCGATACGACTGCTCGTGGGCCAGGGCCTACCCAGACGCCAGCTCCAAGCACGGCCCTTAATGAAACTCTGCCTTCGGAAACGGTCACCCCGGAGAATCCTCCATCTACTGATCAAGTTGCGGAAGACAACACACAACTACACCACTCTCCTCTCCCAACTACCTCCAGTCCGGCCGAAGCTCCGCAGCAAGTCCTGCGTCGGTCGACAAGGCAGCGCAAGCCAGTGCAGCGATTTCATTTTGAGGAAAGGGCAGTGTTGTGGCTGCGTCACACCTGAGTACTGTGCATGCGCAGTATGGTTCTTCTGTCCTCCTCTCCCCTTCCCCGTTCTTTCTACCTCGGGGATAAAAGCAAACACACGCCCCCAAATAAAGGCTTTTTGTGTTCGAGCAGTCTGGGCCTCGTAACTGCTCCGGCTCGCGGGCCGCGAATATGCTACAGACATCGCACAGCACACGGGCCTCAACATTTCGCCTCCATCAAAATGCAGCCGCCACGGCTGGGATTCCACGACCTTCGATCCCGCGACCTTCGGTTGAGCAGCCGAGTTCTATGGCCACTAGACCACCGTGGCGGGGCCCTCCCTGTCTTGGTTGTGCGTGTCCGTTTGGCGAGCGGAATCAGGCGCTTCTGAGACTATTGCGTGCACGTATCATTCTTCGTTTCCATATGGGGTGCATGCGCACTACCCGAGACACGGCGAGAAAGCAATAATGCTCGCATACCGGGAGAAAACACACAATGCTTATCACTCACAGCGGTCTTTTCGGCCAAGTATACCCTCAGCCGAAGTGCTCAAGACGTCGCTAATGTAAACTTCTCGCGCCCATACTCCTTTTCATACATCAGGTGCAATGCTGTGAAGGCTACGCAAGTATAGCCGTAAAGAAAAAGAAAAAGAGAGATGTATCGCTCCGGCAAGCGAAGGACAAACATAAAATACAAACTCGCGTATTTCAGTTCTTTCCTCAGCCATACGAGCTTTCTTTCTTTTCTTCTTTTTTTTTGTCTCGTTGAGAAAAATGTCTTATGCTTTAATATTGCCAGCAAAGCATTCGTTGCTTCTCGCTCACCGCAAGCAACCCACTACTTTTTGGTCGCGGAAGTACACAGCGTAAAGAAAGAGCAGAAGCTTTCATAGAGTTGCGCCTGATGTATGAAACGGAATACAGGCTAATGTGTGGAAGACCTCCTTGCAGTAAACGATCCAAGCGGAGCAAGCAATCCGAGGAAGATGTGACCAGAGATGCAGGCAGAACGTCGACCAGCTGCCTGCCGAATCAAAAAAAGAAAGAAGAAGAAAGAAAAAAATAGGTTGATGAAACAGGCATCGGTTAAAAGCTAGCAGGTATACCAAACGTCCACATCCCAACTCTTGCGTGATTTTGTTGCAAGAGCGCACGCCGTCACGTCTCGGGCCACCACCTGTGGCTTCACGGAGCGTTCGGTTGCCAAGCCTGGCTTGCGTGACGTAATACTCCCTTCTAACTTCTTTTTTTCTTCCTCCACGGTAGCCTCCGTCGTGGTCTTAATTTCTCACGTACGTGTGCTGCCACGATACTCTTAGATATATCCGAAGAGGTGATGTCCATATTTTCGCACCTAAAACACGGTTTCCGCGAATACACTACTGCAGACGCCGCTAATCGAAGTGAACGTGTATGTGGAACACGAGGACAGCGGAGTACGGCCACCCGAAGCTGGACGTCCGCCGTGTGACCTTAGCGCGACACCGAGGCGCGCCGTGGCCGTATCGCGCCGTCCGGTCTCGGCGGACCTTCCCCCCCTCTCCCCCTCCCACTTCTTTTTCTGGTGGCAGCGGGGCAAGCCGACACCGCCCAGCAGTATCAGCATGGCAGAGCTGGGCCGGCCACAGACGTCTCCTCCGCGAGCCACGCCGAGGAGTTATGCGTGCCTCGCTGCAGCGACCGAGAAAAAACGGCGCGTGGGCGAAGGAGGAGAAGCCGTTGATAGGGCCAGGCTGATTAGCGCCCGGGGCCGTATCATCAGCCGAGGGGCGCCGAGACTTCCGGCCGACGACGACTACGGCGACGTCGGCACCGCCGTGGTCGTACGGAGCACCGTGGTTGCCCGACCGTCGGTTGCCAGGTTTCAGCCCCGGAGGAAAGACACGCATCTCGCAGATGGGCAAAAAAAGAGCGCGCAAGTGATGTTAACGACGACGTCGTTGTGGTCGGTGGCGTCCCCGCGGACCATTCAGCGCAAAACTGATTGGGACCACGCAGAGATGAAAGCAATACCTTTCCTGGTTGCTGTCAGCCTTTTTTTTTTTACTGAAAATTTACAAAGACTGGTTCTTACTCGCCCAGTTATCGACTGAACCCTCTGTGAGAAATTCGGCTACGAATTTCGAGAGTGGATCGTACGCTAAACCATACAGCTCAAGGTCTGAGGTGTAACATAGGTCAGCCCATGAAAATAGCCATGACATCTGTGACATAATATGTTCCCTGCAGTTACGCCAAGATTAACGATAATCAAATGACGCGTGACTTATGCCGGTATCGGATATGCAGGCAAGGGCCACATGCGACCGAATGCTAACTTGTACAACCTACTCCGAATTATATTCACGTGATGTTCGACTGCGCAAAGGTTCCAGGTTCGGATACTTACGTCCCGGCTTGGCTGCCAAGCATCCCGGCTTTCGCCTCCAATTCTTTGAAACGATAGCAAAGGACCCCTAAGATAATTTTCTGTTGATGTGTTGTTTCCTTTTATGGCAACCTAACGAGAGAGATTCATTTGTTTCTTGCGACCGTCGTTGTGACGCACTCGCTCACTATATGACATGCACGTATGCACGCGGCATATCTAGTTATGCACACGCGCAAAATAAATAGGCTGCGTTTCTACCATATTTGAATTCCATCCATAACAGGCAAATGAATGCCCGTGTCAAGGGTGCCCAGAAAATAAAGTCAGAATAGGAAAACGCACTTCATCAAACGATACGTCGTTTTTCTCTGTCTTTCCTTTCAATAATAAAGAACAATGAAAGCTTTAGTTACGCTGCGCCCCCCCCACCCCACCCCTATAGGAGTGTGTAAATCAGAATGTCTAAGGTCTCAATGGCGCATACAGGGAACTCGAGATAAAAAAAAGAAAGAAAAGCCAGAGGAATTCCGGAAGGCGTGCCTATCTCGTATCGCGAGAGTGAGTCACCGTGCAGAAGGAGGGGAGAGTAGCAATGAACTCGCATGCACCGTCAGCAGCCACAAGTCGTCATTTCTCGTTGAGCGTATCGACGTCCGCACGAGATGCCCAGAAAAGTCAAGCACCCTGATAAGAACCTTAATGCTATGTGTAGTGCACGCACGCCGCTGCCAGCTTGTCGTGCATGCACTTCATACACATCCGGGGTTTCGCTGACTGCGTGACAGTACATTTATTTCCAAAGTCGCATAAATAAATAAATAAATAAATAAATAAATAAATAAATAAATAAATAAATAAATAAATAAATAAAAGGAAGAAAGAATACTTGGCACATAAACAGTATACGCGAAGCTGCGCGATGTACTGTGCGATGTCAGTGCGCGTTAAATAATCCCAGGTAGTTGAAATTTCCGGAGCCCCCCCACTACGGCGTCTTTCATGATCATATCTGGGTTTGGGACGCAAAACACAAGAAATAAGTCAATCAATTAGCCAAAATGCACGCGGCATCAACGAGAAGGGACGTTTACGCCATCGACATTGCTCAATCTCTCATTTATGGAATTCTAAAGTCCATCACCATTCACCCGCGAGTGACGTGCACGACGACTACCCGGGCTGGCCGGTGGCAAAAACCCAGAACACGGAACACGTCGTCAGTGACGTAGCACCCTATATAGAGCGCATTTCCCTTCGACAAAGCACACGTATGCGCTGTTCACTGACGTGAGTGCCAACGTTACGCGGAGCATAACGCTGTGCGAGCTGTGTAGCTTAAGGAATTAAATGTGGCGCAAAACTAAACGAGGAAGAATGGCAAGGCAGGACAGAACGCAGAGGGCAGGTGCTCTGTCCTGTCTTCTCGTTCTTCCGTGTTCAGTTTTGGGCCGCAGTTAATTCCTCATGCCAACGTTATCATATCACGAGGTACCATTCAGTCGCCACGCTGCTGTCAACGCTCGTGGTTAGCCCACGTTACGCATACGCCCACTCATGCAATATGCACGCACAAGTCCATCCTAATCGTAACACTTGAATGAATGCCGCAGATTTCGCCATAGACAATTTTCTCACTGACTGCACCGCATGGAAGCGATTCCCACAATGCGTGGAACCTGAATGATTTCATTTCTCACCACTGCTCTACGCATGATCCGGCAACCTGTCTGCTGACCCTGGGGGTATAACAAACAACAAACAAACAAACAAACAAACAAACAAACAAACAAACAAATAAGCTTGCGTTCCATCAGAGAGGTGTGGGAACTAAATGAGGAAATGCAAGCATGACGTTCATTTTCTATAGTATAATTACAATCACTCCACAACCTGCGAAGCCAAAAACGGCGGCCTTTGGTAGACGTGCGCTCGAAAAAAAAGAAGAAAAGAAAGAAAGAAACCGTTACTCGCTTATTAACGCGTTACCACGACACAAATTGAGCAGGCCGTTTTTATCGCTTATTACAGAACTGCGGAATGCGGCGATGTCGCAGAGAGAGTGGAAGCGCCAGAACTAAACTGCTTATAACTTTATTTCAACAATGAAACCGCCCAAAACCGCCTCCTGCTTGAACTGTAGCGACACATGACGGACATAGTTATTACAGGAAGTGAGGTTTGACTATGTGAAAGTGACGAAAGTGGCCGTGCGTTCTGACTGACTCGACACGGCAAGTAGTATGCTACATTTTTGTGGTGTCAGCGTCGCCACGCTATTCGGTACCAAAATGTGCTGAAACAGTTTTCATGGTCCATAAGGCACAGAGGAAACTTGCTTTTGAAATATCGCATTTTGAAAATACTTGCGCCAAGTGCACTGTACGATGGTTTGCACGTCCATTGGTCGTACCAGTGGCCACGTGATGTGTTTACGCGCGGCCGCGCCATTTCTCCTCCGCCGTTCGCGCACCGCTCAGCGTATAGTTTCGGTTTTGCCTGGCGTTGCGTTCGAGTCTCAGCAATCGCACGTTGCGCTAATCTCTCGCTTGATGTTTCCGCTGCACGATATTCATCTGGCATGACATGTGAAGAGGAAGTACCAGAGGGGCACTACTCTGCCCTCGGTGGGCAGAGGCGCGGCCGTGGCAGAGGAAAGGTTGCCGCGGCAAGTCGCTACCCTTTGTTCTCCTTTGGCAGCGACGTTAAAACTGTTTCTCGGAAGACTTGCCCGTGCAATCGGGAAGGTTGGTCACAAGTCGGAAGTCTTCCGGAAAAAAATCGGAAAAGTAGGCAGGGGCGGAATGCCTGTTCCACCCGATTCTTATAGATCAGTACTACATATACCCCCTTCACCGCTAACAGTGTGCTTTGGGGTTGCGAGACCACGCCTGTTCCCTCCTCTCCTCCCCCCTTTCTTCTTTTTAACCCTCGTCGCCACACGCAACACTTTCTCGTAGACGGCTTATCATAACAGCCTGCACGAGGCACGCGCGCGGTGGCGTCGCCGGCTCTTATTAACGGTAGCGGGCCATAGTGTTGGACGCAACGTCCTGGCCCACCACGGTGCATTACGCCGTCATGAGAGCCACGACGTCCGTGGGGACGCGCGCGATTCACTTGCGTCACATTGTGGCTTCTGCGGGGCTGCTGCTTTCATACACATTTCTTTTTTTTCCATCTGTAAACGAGAGGAGGTGCAGTCTGGATGAGTAGTAGCGCATTCCCGAGCCGTTCTGAAAGAGCTGCCAGTTTCGCTAAGTAGCGGGGGTGGAACGGAGCGCGCGCGTGGGAAAAAAAACGCGAGAGAAGCAAGCAGCGCGTTCGCACCGCCGCGGGGCGGAAGCCGATCTGGCGGCCAAGGTCGCGATGTAGACACCCCCTCTCCCTTTCTCCCCCGCCAACCGAGGAGGGGAGACCCTGATCGAATGACTGCCTCTGCGGCAGCACCCCTGCGCGTCTTCGCAACGGACACACACCGCGCACTTCTGGCGTGTGTCTAGCTCGCAGTTCAACGCAGCGCTCTGCCTGGTAAAGCACCGTTGACGTGACGTCACTTCTGCTGGTACGAACGCCAAACTTAATCAACCGTGCTGGGAAGAAAGAGAGATGGCTCGAAACGTGGCCTGTATCGACAGATAATTTCCATTATATGAAGCTTTAAAATGAGTTGGTCAACGTTGACAGCATAGGCGACCTGACATTGACGAACACTTCTTAAATACCGCGTGCTTTGTCGTATGCGTGTGACGTGTGCATAAAGGGTTCCTAATCTCAGAAGATCGCTGGTGATGGGATGCTATGATGGCTTATCCAACGAAATGCTCCAGTGTCTGAACCAGCGTAATGCTGGGGGAGGATTAGCGACGATGAGTCAGAAAGGATATTACGTTGAGACGAGGATGTACGTGCACTGGTCGGTTGTTTCGTTCGATGTTATTTCGGCTGGACATTCAAACACGGCAGCTTGTTTTATCAGCAACAACAGTACGAGTTTTTTAGGCATTGCTACCTTGGCAGTACTCGCTGCAAACGACGCACGCGTACGTGAAGAGAGTGCACCCGTTCCAGTGTTCCCTTGCGTACTCTCGTGCATCATTCTTACATCACGAGAGACGTTCAACAAACTCCGCCTGAAATCTCAGCGACGCAAAAATCCGCTTGCGCAAATTTTCATTACTAACCGTACTGATGTAGGAACTAAGAAAGTAACGAAGACTCCAGACACGCTTGGCGACCGCCGTGTCAGTGACCAAGTCCAGCTGTCTTTTATGCGCAATACACCACAGTCTTCAGCTGTAGTATTACAATGACTAAGTATTACAACAGCAAGAAATCATACAAAATTTGATCAACAACAAACACAGAAGGCAGATTTAGCAAAAACGCACACAATACACCTCAATTTCAAAAGTAACCGGATCGTACAGTTCTCGATGTCGCTGTGCACAAGTTGTCTGGAATTTTTTCTAGCGACGACACTGTTATAAAAAACGTTAGCGCTATATTAAATTTAGACGCGTGAAAGGGGTAATATAAACCATTTTATACTGACAGATCGTTTATTATGAATTGCACTGTTGATTTAGCCATCATAGGTTCGATATTATGAAGGACTGAACGATTTGTCGAAACAATGTCTATCGCCGGGCTGGTCGCTGTTCAACACTACGTGAGAGGTCTCATCATTCGAGGAGCCCTCTGACATTCCTTGCCTCGTGGACCACGACGAGATGCCATGGCCGCTACAAGTCATCGAAGGCGAAAGAGAAAATAAAGGTTAAGGTTTCGTGTCTTGAATTTCGCACCATCCTCTGCAGCTCAACGCAAACATGACGTTAACGTATTTCAAAGTCATTTGATCGCATTTTGGCCGCATATATGCTGAATGTAATTTTATGAAACTCCCTACGTTAAGTCTTTCTCACTACTAGGATAGAATGCATTTCATTTTTACCGGTGAATAGTTATGAGGGCTCTAGCAGGCGCCTATAAATTCTATGACGTCACAGCGAGTTGGTGCGGGAACTTCAAGGCAGCGTCACCCGGCCCCCCGAAATTTCTTTTTGCACGTCGTTTTCCAGCATTACCAAGCGGCTTCTCTTCGCGAGAATGGTGTTTCGGGTATTGCGCAGGAGTGATTCACTGATACGAAAGGAATCCCTTTGCTCTACGGCGTCCCTTCAAGAGATCATGCAGACTGCGGGCTCTGGACTGGGCTACTCGGCTCGCAACTGTGTGTCCGCACTGGAAGCGTCAGCCGGCGTGGCTTATAAAAAAAATCCTGCTCTTTTAGATGCGGAGCATCTCTTGCTCGCGGGTATGTCACGCGTCAACCGGCGTCCCTACTCACACTACGCATGCGCGACTCTCCTCTCTCTTCCCTCTCTCCAACAGCTGCTGCAATAAATAAAGCGGGTAGAGAGCGCGCACGCGCGGCGTCCATCCGCACTCACACTACGCAAGCGCTACTCTCCTCTCCCTTCCCTCTCTCCAACAGCTGCTGCAATAAATAAAGCGGGTAGAGAGAGCGCGCGCGCTTCGCTTCAGTAGTATCTCCTTCTTCTCCGATGAAAGAAGTTGGTGGTGTTGTGTGATGGAAGCAACAACACTGCAAACCTGTAAACACCGCCGTAAAATGCACCGTTGAAACTCCCAGCAATGCTCCGCATCAGCCCATGGTCCCCTTCGGGGAGATGGTGTAATTTTTTCTCCCGTCAGGTAGCGCTGGAATGCCGGTGTGACTGTTTATTATGCTCCATACGGTAACTCTAGGTGTCACCAGTTGATGACACTTCTCGTCTTTTACTATAATGTAAGGTGTAAATGTAATTGTGACAACATACCAACTGCTTTGAGAGAGAAAGAGAGAGAGGGAGAAAGAAGTGGCACGTGAACAGACAACGGGGTCACTACCTTTCTCTCCCACACTGCAACTTCTGCATAAATATCACATAATTTCGCATCAACAAGCTCGATAGAGCTAAAGTATGCTAACGCGATATGCACGTAAGTGCCGCTCGCGCTGCACGGTACACGGGAATTGTGCCCACTCGGGCGCAACAAAGGCTCCCCAACGCATCTCACAACGTCAGCGCTCACGTATCGGGGGAGCAGGAGGAAGAGGAAGGATCAGATATCTACAATGGCCCACCATGAAAACACACACCTTGATTCGTCTGCGCTCGACGGATATTATTGCAGGGGGAAGGAAAAGAATATATATATATATATATATATATATATATATATATATATATATATATATATATATATATATATATGATCGAATGCACGCCGCAAGCTACACAGCTACAGGATCGTGTACGTGGATTTAGACGTAACGGTGAGGAATCCCAGGTGGTCGCAATTTCCGGGGCCTTCCACTATATACGGCGTGCCTTATAACCATGTAGTGGTTTTTGGCAGGTAAAACCCCAGCAATTATCTGCTATATATATATATATATATATATATATATATATATAGCACAGGAAGTTAGGAATGAGATATGGGCCAGCGTTGTGTCAGAACTTCCAATGCCTTGACCGAATGGTTGCGTGACATGATTGCCGGATCGCCTGTCACTGCGAAAAACACGAGTACGCTTAGCTGGCGCGTTACTCTTCTGCCCGCTGCGGTGGTACAATGGTTACAATGCTACGTCGTGAACGCGACAGACGCGTGTGGTGATAGCCGCCGTGGCGGTTGCATTTCGATGAAGGCGACGCGCTGCACAGCTACAGGATCGTGTTCTTGGATTCAGACGTCACGGTGAGGAATCCCAGATGGTCGAAATTTTCGGAGTCCTCCACTAGATGCGGCGTGCCTTATAACCATGCAGGTAAAACCAGGTAAAACCCCAGCAATTATTATCTCCTATTTTGCCGCGCATGCAATCGTAACGCCGATTCAGCTACTGTGTTGGAAGACGGATTAGATCGCGCACGGCTGTCTTAAAGCGGTGCCAGTTAGCTTTTCATTAGTTTGCGGCATGAACATGAATAGACGCCTGGATTTATGGACGGACGGGATGGATAGATCGATATATAGATGAAACACCGCGCAATGGTGACAATGTTTCATCCCCGAGACGCATTGCTTAGAAGCACATGCACCAGCAATCTGCGTTTCGTGGCTCTCTCTATACAGTATTTCGTTACTGGCCTGCAAGGGAAGGTCTTTCGACGTGTCAAGACATTCGCGGTATCTGCGCCACCCGTGATGCAGCGTGACAGTCGACTACACAGCTGTCTCGAGCTACAGGTTACACGTGCGCGCTGCAAAGAGGTGCAGCGCAGGCGATGACCCTTTATAGAAGCCACACTGTACAAGATCATTCGCCCTGGCCTTCAAAGAGTCCAGCTCTGGAATTGCACGCTTCTGATGTGTATACCTTGCTGCAGGTTGCAATCGTGTGCCAGAGAATCTATGCAACGCGTTGATTAATTTCAACACTACAGCAACATCCTTGGGCTTGCATCATTATTTATTTATTTATTTATTTATTTATTTATTTATTTATTTATTTATTTATTTATTTATTTATTTATTTATTATAAGCTCAAGGTAAACGGACGTTACACGTTACACAGGCGAGCGGTACGAAAATAAGCTTATAAATACAAAGGAGGAGCACAATGTATCTGATTAATAATCCACGCACCGTTGTAAATAAACATGAATACAACAAGCTTCTGCATTGAAAATGCGCCTGTAGGCACAAACGCTGTGAAATATTAGAGAGTTTTAGCAGTGCTGGTTACCGTACGGTAATGCCGTACCGTCGTGGTCCGCACGCAGAAAGTTGAGCTTGTGAGAACTCTACCAGCAAGTTTTATCATCTGATGACGTTACGGTACTCCCCTAGCAACTAGTGCAGGTGTTCCCTACTAAAATAGCCACGCGCCGACCACGACCGTACGGCATTACCGTACGGTAACCAGCACTGCTAAAACTCTCTTTTAAGAGCGAAGCTGTTAGTCAAACCATACAAACAGCGTTGCAAAAAGAAAATCACAGCATATCCACGGGGTGAGTGATGATGAGTGGGCGAAGCTCCTCAGGGGAAATCATCGAAGGTGGCGAGAAACGTCGAAAACGTCGAAGGTGGCGAGAAACTCTTCCAACGAGACGAACGATCCCCTCTCCAAAGCGTCGTGCATCTCTTCGTACCGTTGCTTGAGTTTCTGACGATGTGCCTTCTCGGCCTCGTCCTCGGTCGGAGGAAAGGGGACTACAATCCTAGTGATTTTCGTTATTAACAGATTTGGGGGCCAAATTAGTTCGTTAAATCGAGTTTTAAATGTACCTCATACTCGGGAAGTCAAGTTTATGCTGCAGTTCATAAACTAGAGGTAGCAGCCTGGACACACAACGCCATCTATTGAGCCATTCATAAACTAAACTAGAGGTGGCTACATACATACGGAGGAGGGAACGACCCACACCCTAAGGGGCTTCGCCCCTAAAAAAATTACAGCATATCCACGGAGTGAATGATGATGAGTGGGCGAAGCTCGGGATGTTTATTGTAGATCGTGCCGAGTTCCGGATTAATTTAGTTAACGCGCACGCTACGAATCCTCATGGTTGAACTATGCACAAGTGAAATCTCCCACTGGCACTTCATTGCAAGTCAAGGTCCAGTGCATATATATATATATATATATATATAGATATATATATGGGTGGCCGGTGAACGGTTCTCCAGAGCGAGCAGTCGGTATTTCTCAATCAAGAAACTCGCTAGCAGACGCTGCCTGCGTCAACGTTGTCTCTCGCGGGTGAGGGCGCGTTCTCCTTCTTTACGAGCCGGTAGAGCGTTCCTCTCAGAAACAACGTTTCCATAGCCTACGCGCGCCTTTCGCTCTCTCTCTGTCTCTCTCTCTCTCACAAGACAGCAGAGGCACGCACCGGGGGAGAGAGAGAGAGAGAGAGAGGCACGCGCCGAGGGCGAGCGCGTGCCTCCCAGCACGCGGGTTACGCCTGACAACTGACGCGTGACAAGGTTAGACTACGAGGAGCTTCGCTACTAGGCACTCTAGCTTCGCGCCTAAAACTATCATCATCATTAGTTCTGGTCCCCAATAGTGTGCATGTACTTCTGTGCAATGCCCAATGTGCGGCGTTCGCACGCACGCTTCTTTCTTCGCTTTTGCGCTCGTGCCCCACCACTGAACTCGCAAAACTGCGGCTGACGGGAGGGAGCACGTGTGGCACGTGCAAGCAGAAGAAGAAGACAAAGAAAGTGTGCGTCGATTTCTTCGGCGCACAGCGTCTCCCAAAGCTATGCGCAGAAGCATAGCTTCACGCCACGACAGCATGCGTCCTCTCGTGGCTTCCATGCAGCTCCTAGAATATAGCACAGGCATGCCCAGTGTAGTGTAGCAAAGGGGTGGGGCGGCTTCAAGCCGAGGCCACGCGTGCCACGCGTCTGCCACCGCCTCTGGTTCGATGCGATCGTCTTTACGCTGAGCTCGGTGCGAAACTTTTGAGAAGCGTTCGCTAGGTCTCTCAGTGTTTCGCGAGGCGTTTCCCGAAGCCTCGGACCACGACGAAATACGGGTGTGCCAGCGACAAACCCGGACCAGCCAAGAAGCCATCAGCTTCGTTAATCCTGAACTACTAGTGCCAGCTTCGCTAATTTTTTCCTAATCATTAAATGATAACTATATTATGAACAAAAATACATGTTGCAAAACTCTCCTTTGTTAATCCACAACAATTATGTGAAGAAAAAGAAAAACCTCCTGAAGTCCAAAAGCAACTTAAATTGTTACAAACGATTCGGGGAGGCCATTGCGATCAATGGACGGACGCCGTGTGTAGGGCTGTAGGAGGTGTTCGCATTTGGACAACGGTATGGTGCCTGCAATACAGTGCAATGCGCGGGCCAACGGCCTGTATATATATATATATATATATATATATATATATATATATATATATATATATATATATATATAACGTGGAAGAAGTTCCGTGGGTCCGGTTCAAAAGTAGATTAGAAACGAATTGCACACTTGCGAAAATCGCACGTTTATTATTGTTCAACGTTTCGGCCGTGGCACGGCCGAAACGTGGCGCGGCCGATTCTGACGAAGGCCGTGCCACGGCCGACACGTTGAACAATAATAAACGTGCGATTTTCGCAAGTGTGCAATTCGTTTCTAATATATATATATATATATATATATATATATATATATATATATATATATATATATATATATATATATATAGAGAGAGAGAGAGAGAGAGAGAGAGAGAGAGCATCAGACGCGTCATCCGAAGGTCGTAGAAGGCAGGTTTGTCTTTTCGTCCCCACTTTAATTCCCTTCTTCTTATCCCAAAATTACAATTCCATAATCAGGAATTTGAATAACTTCCCCTACGCTTTCCTAGGCTTCAATGTTTGCTGTTTCATTATGTAAGTTGTGTCTTACAAATAAACGAGCCCCTGACCCCTTCCCTATCGTTATCCCTTCCTATCTTCCCGTGACCCCTTCCCTATCTTCCCACGTTCGTGGCGCCTGAATCACAACGAGCTCGATATATAGGGGCTTCTACGGTTTCTGCTGCGCTCGTAAGTGCATCTTCTCTTTCACGCAAATAAAAACAAAGAGAAAGAAAGGGCAGATCCCACGTGCAGTGGGAATCAAGGAAATGCGAAGCACGCACCAGGAAGGAAAACTGGATCTGCATTGTTGTGTCGCTATACCGATTTTGGTATATATGAAGTTAGAGAAACGGCCGCAAGAGCACCAAGAATGTGGATGTAAATCATGCCGCTCATGACATACATATCACGACTGTCATGTTATGACCTGTCATTTATGTTCGTCATGCAGTCATGTTGTGGCGTACCAATTTTCCCATTAACGAAACGGCCAGGAGAGCACGAAGTCGTAGGCGGCTAGATAGATAGATAGATAGATAGATAGATAGATAGATAGATAGATAGATAGATAGATAGATAGATAGATAGATACGCTCAAAGTCGCCAAAGTTCGCTAAGAAATGCGTCGCATTTAAAAGCAAATTAGTTCCCGCATTGCAAATAAACGCCCTCCCTCGTCGCCGCTCATGTCTCATTGCGCTGAAACGACCGCAAGCGTTGAGACGACGCTTTCTTTCGGGGTGACGACGGGGCGGCGAGCGCGGCGTCACACAGCGAAGCGTCTCTGCGATCGCGCGCGATTCCCGCGAGATCGCTGCGCGCGGCACAGAGATATCGTGTTTCCGAATTGCATGCGGCGACGCGCGGGATCCTCTTTTACGATGACTCCCGCACCATGCGTCTCCCCTTTCTCGACTTCGCCGGGCGAGGATTATAACGGTTCGACGCGGACGTGCAACTGTCGGTCTCTTTAGCGAGCTGTACGACGACAGCGAATGAGCACTTCCGAGAGTGCAGAAAAAAAAAAGAAAAAGTTCAGTGACCGGGCGACCTTCTTCGACAAGAAAACGCTGACAGTCATTTTCAGTTTTCCAAGAGACTTGGCCCTAAGCAGCCGGTCTATCACGCGTGCAGTCGTCGCCGAGGTCCCCCCGCTGTTTAACTGGCACGGCTTTGGGCACGTTACGTGCTCGAATGAAGGCAGTCGAAGTACGACGGGTGCGGGTACGCGCTCGGCTACATCGGTTCGAGTACACTATTACGAGGAAACGCGCAGCACGGGTGAAATGAGGAGGTAAATCGCGCGCCTCAAGTATCCCGAAACCAACAATTAAATGGGAGGTGGGGAGCTCCAAGATGAGGCGTTTCAACCTCTGTCGCCCTCCCTGGATATGGCCTGCTTATGACCCTGCCTACGAGGTAAGGTCTGCCAACACAGATGTACTGTCACTGGCTCGTAATTTGTGGAATAACAAAGCAGATTTTAGCAGAGTGCATGAAATACGCTTTAGCGGCTCAATAATAATAATAATAATAATAATAATAATAATAATAATAATAATAATAATAATAAATTCTATTGCGTTACGCGCCAAAACCAGCTATGCTCATGAGGCATGCCCATATAGCGGACGGTTCTGAGAAAATTTTGACCACATCGGGTTCTTTATTATGCACGTAACTGCGGCCGCCGCGGCTTCCAGCTTACGCGAGCCATGACCCATAACCGCTATACGCTAACACGGCGGGTGCAAGAAGCACTTTCAGAAATCTAAACGGAAGGTAACACACGACGGTGAAGAAGAGTAAGAACGAGATAGTCCTATAGATTCAATTAAATTACATTTCAGGGTATTACGGGCCAAACCACACAATGAGTCGCACACAACTAAGGGGGTTCCGGATTAATTTTCACCACCTGAGGTTCTTCTACGTCCACCGGACGTCCTTCAATTTCGCCTGCAGCGAAGTGAGACCTCCGTCCCTGAGAATCGAACTCGCGTCTATAAGGCTTAGCAGCTCTGGGCAACCATGGCCGCTTATAGATGGGAGATCAGAGGAGAAATCTTGGCATAATGAAAGGCACGATGTTTAGCTTTGGTTTGTGTACCCCAGACGAAGCCGAGTCTCCTTACCAAAAACGTTGGGGCCAGAGTCCGTGCATTCGCTTAGCGTTGGTCCACTTATTTGTAAACGTGGTTCCATTCTTCCGAAGTCATGCGGCGCAGCAACTTTAGCATATCGGTTTGTAGTATCACGCAACCAGACACTTCATTCCCGTGATGAGGCAGGCAGTGACGTGGTAAACGAAACCCACCAACCAGCGACGTCTGTCCACGAGGCGACAGCAAATGAGCAGACCGTCGGCGAAACCGGATCATTGAACTTAAATAACATTACAAATAACTGCAGTGGTCCATACTACTATCTAATTATGTGAAACTCCGTATAGTAGTTTTGGAACCGACATTCCTTAGCGTTAACGTAAATCTATGCACGTACTATGAAGAAGATGGTGTGCAGGAGCATTTCCGTCACCGGACGCTCCAGTCGAACCGCTCAGCAGGGCACCGTCGCAGCCATCGGGCACCATCAACGGGTCGATGAACTTAATCATCTGCCTGTTGTTTTCCATCGGTGTTTCTCGGCTACTCGGTCAAGAAACTCTCCGCGAATATAATAACTGCTGGCTCGCTTGCCACGTGCATTAACCACGATATGATTATGAGGCACGTTGTATAGTGAAAAAATGCGCAATCCTTGATCACTCGGGGTTCTTTAGCGCGCACCGATAACGCCCAGTACACGGGCGTTCAGCATCTTAACCTGCGCCCAGTGAGGCCCGAGTACTACGCGATGTCAGTGCACGTTAAGGTGGTCGAAATTTCCGGAGCCTTGCACTGTACGGCGTCTCTCATAATCGTAGCTGGTTTTGGGACGTAAAACCCCACAAATCAATCAATCAATCAATCACCTCCGTCCAATATTAAACCGCCGCGGCTGGAATCGAAACCACGTCTTTCGAGGCCCCGCCACGGTGGTCTAGTGGCTAAGGTACTCGGCTGCTGATCCGAGGGTCGCGGGATCGAATCCCGGCCGCGGCGGCTGCATTTCGATGGAGGCAAAATGTTGAGGCCCGTGTGCTGTGCGATGTCAGTGCACGTTAAAGAACCCCAGGTGGTCGAAATTTCCGGAGCCCTCCACTACGGCGTCTCTCATAATCAGAGCTGGTTTGGGACGTTAAACCCAACAAAACAACAACAACGTCTTTCGAGTCAACCGCCGTACAACAGCTTGACAACCGCGGAGGTCAGAACTCTACGAAATTATGTTACGCATATGCTGCTCGTCGTTACCTATGGCAAGCTCAAACATATGCGATACGAACTACTCCACCCGTTCACCAGCCTCTGCGACTTCGTCTGACGATTTCAGCCTTAAGTTGCACAGCACAGAGAACCGTCTCTGCGAATGTGCTGGTGACGTGTTTTAAACGCGCGTGACTCGAGCTGCCGGGGGAGCCGCGGCCGAACGCGCACGGCGCGTTTAATTGAACTGCAGCGGAAGCCCGATACGAACATTGGCCGCTAGTCGTCGCGATACGAACATTGGCGGTCACGCGTATTTATACAGCGCCATTCACGCTGCTTCCGTCTTCGTTCTTTTCGCGATCCTTCTCGGTACTTTTTCGTTTCCGCTGGTCGGCGAAAGGAGTCAACGCTTTTTTTTGTCACACCCACTCTCCTCACCTAACGACCCTCTCTCTCTCCCCTACCCCCCCTCCCTCATTCGCTATCGAGTGCGGTTCCGCTACGGTTCCGCATCAACAAAACACTGACTGTGAGCGCCATATGGAGTTCCCTACGGTGCATGCGACGTCTTCGTTATAGATGAAAGCGAGCCAGCTATTGGGTTGAGAGCCTGTGCCTGTGACGTACATTTAATAGGGGAAGCAGCGAGTTCGCTTATTAACAAATAGTATACGTTATAGGCCCAATGTTACAGGAACTTTGTGGAAAAGCGTATTTTCAGCTTGTCGGCAAAAGCTACAAACAACACACGCCACCGCGGAAGGAAGGTATAACTACGCTGCCTCCGCAGTTCCCGCGCCAACTCTCTGTGACGTCATAGAACAGTGACGTCACGGTTGACAGCACCGCCGGATGATTCGTACCGGTGCGGCGCTGTTCGAACCGTTCGAACAACCGTTGGTGTACGGTAAGGGAGTGCATAGTGCACGGACAAATCTATTTTTTTTTTTTGCTTCGCTTCAACGGGCACCAAAACACTCATTGGAGCGCCTTAGTGCGTTTCCAGCAGGTCAGACTGGCAGTTGGCGCTATGTACACTAGCGCGCATTGAATTTTTGCATGTGCATTCGTGAAGTTCGTCTCAAGATAGATTGCGAGCGAGAATAATTTATCAACTTAGCTGACAGATACACCACTGTATACACAACGACAGCTGTGACACGACAGCTGTGAGCTCAAAAATGTGTGACAGCTTCTTCTATGTTCACTTTTGAATGCGGTGTGGAAGCGTGCATATCATAAATGAAAGAACTTTCGGGCTTCGAGAAATGCGGACGACGCATTCATTGTACAGCGGACTATACGAACCTGAAATCGCACTGTCACAACGCTGAAGCTGCACACGCCGACAGCCGTGCCCTATACATGATACATATAGGAGCCAACGGGGTAGGCAGTTATTTGTATCACATGCACCAGTTCCACGTCACAGCAATAGGAGCTCATCTCGAGGCACACATGCGACTTCTAGTGATCTGGCTCGCTACTAGAGTGCGCTTCAACGCAGGAACGTGCACGTTCACTACAATGCGCATGGCAAGGTTTGGCCCTACGACAGGCAAACGAGTGACATTGATGTCGTTTAATAATACCTCGTTGTCTTTGTCGCCCCCCTACCGGACGGTACCCGCAGATCTTGGTAACACAGTGAAGCTCTGCGACACGAGATGGTGCGGCTTCCGCGATGGCTAAGGCTGCGTCCATTGTGAAAGAAATTTTGCAGGAGGGCGTTCTACATAGTAAAATGTCAAATAAGATTACACAACGCGATAAAAAAAAAACGAAAAAAAAAGCCGCCCGAACAGGGACTCGAACCCTGGACCGTTAGGTTAAAAGCCTAACGCTCTACCGACTGAGCTATCCGGGCTGCTCGTCGGGGTGCGGCTTAATCAGTACAGCCGTGCTGATTAAACCAACAAGTAAACAAAAACGAAGATTACGAATGACAGGCAAA
Organism: Hyalomma asiaticum; assembly: GCA_013339685.2. NCBI lineage: Eukaryota > Metazoa > Arthropoda > Arachnida > Ixodida > Ixodidae > Hyalomma > Hyalomma asiaticum. The sequence goes on along the minus strand of CM023481.1, from coordinate 36,273 downwards.
GCAATGCATCTACAAGACAATGCTACTTTTTTTTTCTCGTCTGTTGTAATATGATTAGGTAGGTGTAATCAACAACAATGGAGAAATTTAGTTTATCGGCAACTGCTTACTCGGGTTATCGGGTTACCAGAGCTGAACGGCAGACGACGATATAACGCGGCTGAGGCCTTTGTGTCGGGCGGGACAATATCTAATATGCCTAGCAAAAACAAAAATAAGAACGATCTACGTACGCACTCATGCACAGCGTTAATTTAAAGAGGCAGACCAGGAGGTAGCCACATCTTGTGGCGTTTTGTGTAACTGCAGCGGATATGATATTTTTCTTTTTTTTTTTGCTCATACTCCTTTCGCGTCAGCGTACATATTCTAAGAAAACCATAATGGCACTGGTTAATAATGATGCTGCTACGAACTATTTACACTAGCAATAATTATGACGTCATTAATCTCTCAATCGAGATACTGCGTCACGAGTTGCTAGAACTCCGGTGGATCTTTTTTCCCCATATCCTGGCATCGCTGCTTTGCTAAGGTATTGAAAGTCCTCTGGCAGGCAGGTTTGTTGAACTTGGGGGGGGGGGGGGGGGGGGCTCGGAAACTCATCGATAATTTGAAATAATCAAATAAACGCTGTGTTCAAAAAGAAAACCGAGACTGGTGGGTGCTTCGCGTAGCGTGTGCGACGACGTTATCCCCACCCAAGGTGGTTATAATAAAACTTCTGGAGCGAAGGAGGCAAGCAGTAAGTGAAGCCAGCGCCGCCATATTGTAAGGGGCAGAAAACGCGCCCACGCGCGCGCCGCGGCATTGGACGCTGAGGTTTCGTTACATTCGTTACCGCCATCCGCTACTACCACTCGTGCCCTTGGTCAAGGACAACATCCCTATAGTATGTTTCCGAAGTTCCGTGCAGCACTGTGGAAGCTACAGACCTCTTCGGTCAATTCGGAGGGGGAAGACATGTTAAACGTGTCCTTCTACGGCATGTCGCTTGCCAATGGCGAGCACTGCAGTCGCAGCTGCAGCCTTGGAAGAAGAAGGAGGAGGATGAACTGGGTCCCCTATAGGCAGTAGCGGCTCGCAGGTGCGCTTCCGAACAATGGCATTTCGTCTCGCTTCGGAAGAATTCTGCGTTCGATGGCCTCGTAGCCTTCGCTCTGCTGCATGGAACTAGTGAAACAGAATGTAGTGAAGAGACCGAGCCCAACACAATAATTTTTAAAAATAAACGGGAATTCATTTATATATAGGAAAAGTTTGCGAGTTAACGGAGACTTGCTTAAAAAATGTTGCTTCTCTTAACTGGCCTCTCTCTCTGGACTCCCTCATCTCTTGGATGGAAGAGGAGATCGGAAGGCCAGAAGCCATAAATCAATGACGTGTTGACTCGCCTTTAGTTGCAGGGTTATATTCAGCCGTATCTTGTAGCTCGTCAAGTTCGTCTACCGATGGTTCCGGGACGCAACTGTGACGGCACAGGCACGAAAAAGTGACAGCCGTTGATTTGCCGAGGCCTTTGTATGTTCACCATGCGCACGTTCCTGCCATCAAAAGTGAATCTTTGAAAATATTTCCGGGGTGGACACTTTACGCTCCAAACTCGCCACTGCCCGTCAGGTGCTAATACCTCGTGCAGGTGTTTTTCCCGTGGACGCGTGCTTGAAGCATGAAGTCTCATTTACCCCTTCGGGGCTTCTGCCAAATAAGATATGGCACACGTGTGTTGCCGACCGCTCCTATTCTTCGGCCCCTGTGCCAAACTTTACAGTGATCGCTTAGCTTGCATTCAAAGTTGTTGAAGATATGATGATGATGTTTGAAAGGTCTTGGTTGTCCCACTGGAGCCTCACCTTTTGGACTGCGGCCCGATGGACAATCACATGTGCAAACTGTCGAAGAAAATTGCCCAATTGCATGTCAAGGTCAGAATCCACCACAATGCCAGTGAAACGAACCGTGCTAAGGTCAAGGATAGTGTTCGTCCTTTGCTAACACGAATGACAATTTTCAAGAACCAGACAGACTGTGTATGAAGTAATCTCTATATTCTTGTCTTTCTGGAGCCCTGCGCGAGATCAATTAAAAAAATAAGAACCACGAAATTGCATTCTATTTCTTTTCTGTGACGCGTGCACGATTTTCTGTAAGGGTGAGCGGAGCGGATGTCGCGTAAGGTTTCATAATTCTGTACAGATCTTATAAAGGGATGTAAGAGTTCCCTCAGAAAGCCAGAATTCATTAATATGAGAGTCCTGCTCCCACAGCTGTCAGCAGAGCGACGACACAGCAGGTTACTTCACACAGAAAGCGGTGCAGGCTGTTTGTTTTAAAGTTCCTGCATAACCTAGAACAGTTCTTCCACTGGATAGTCGGTACATATCTTTAGAGCTGCAGGTATTGTGCAGCACGAAAGAAACACGGACACAACGAACACACGTATACGGTTAAACTTTCTAACGTGCTGTTTATTGCTGCTTTGCTCATTCTTCTAGCATTTGTACAGTTTACTCCAGATAATACATGTTTTGTCCGGTTCAAGTGAACTTGGGTACGAGCCTTATCGAATTGTTTTTTTTCCTTTGAATAACTGTCTCATCCCCTTCCTGCAACAGCCTCAAATGTGAGGCTAGCGGTATGCTTCAAATAAAAATAAATAAAATTACGAGGCACGTCGTTGTGGAGGGCTCTGCAACTCCCGACCACCGCAGGGTTCTTTGACGTGCACCTATCGATGTAAGTATTTGGGCCTCGGGCAGTTCGTCCACATCGAGACGTGACCTCCGCGGCCGGGATCGAACCCTCATCTTTCGGGTGATCAGCCCCGTAACCACTGCGCCACCGCGAGGCCTGTGGCAGCAATTCATCTCGCTGTCCGCACTCGTTTGTATCCGTCGCGATGTAATTATGGCAGCGAGAGCTTGCAGGTATATGCGGCACACACACACACACACACACACACACACAACACACACACACGCACGCGCGCGCGTTTTTACGGTTTATTGTTGTGCAGTACAAGAAGCCACTGCTCTGCGTGTAACAGTGACCACGCCTTTGGAACAAGCCTTGATAATTTACATGCACTTCGCTTTTAACGTTTCTTACTCTGTCAATTAGGTTTGAAAGTTAGCTTAACATATTCAAACTGTAAACAGCGCAAGACATAAAGGCGCAGAAGAGGAAAAAGAGAGAGACAGAGAAAGATAGAGAAGACGAAGCGCCGACTGTCGGATTAATAGTTGCAAGCCCGAATATTTAGGCCTATAGATGAGACGCATGTCGTCACTCTTGAAGTTTGTTGCCTCAGCGCCGGCTTATCCAGGTGAGGAACTAATGAACTTTTTCTTCGCATATGTTACTCTCGTGAAAATGCGCAGTGGGACGCGAATTAATATTATCATTGTAATAAATATTATTCCTCTAAGCATCAGTGCAATAATTATAATAAATCACCATTTCATACTTGGGCTCGCTACCTTGAATAATAATAATAATAATAATAATAATAATAATAATGCTGATCGGACGCGGTGTTCAGCATAAGTAGGAGTATACTTCAGCCGGGCGAGAAGGTCGCGAGCATGGGTATCCGGAAAGAGGGGGGTCAAGGGTGGGCAGCTACCCTCCCTAGAATTTCAAGTATGTACTTTTTTATGTACCACAGACGCATATAGTACGTCTATGGTGCATTTGTGCACCTTGTTTAGACGCATAACTCCCGCCGTTTGGACGACCTATGTCCCATCCTGCAAATAGTTCTGCGGAAGCACTTGGTAGCGAGGGATAACTGCGGCGCGAACGGTAGTTAGCGCCAGTTCTGTGACTATAGCTGCGTCCATCAGCAGTTTACTTGGTCATTACCTTCAACTCAACCTACTATATAACCTCATCCATGCCATACAAATTGCTGGACTTCAAATTTTCGTTTAACTTCAGAGCACTCTTGGCTGATCTCAAGGACTCATAATATAGCGCAAGACTGAGTGGTGCATTTCGAACGCCCGCATGCCGCCTTCTTTCATATCAAAAGCATTGCAAAACACGGCGTATACATGGCGCAGATCACGCAATTCTTTCTCGAATGTGTACATACATTGGGATGCAGCCAATTCTACCACTTGGCTCATGTTTGAAACAACCGGCGCAGCAAGCACGTCCCTATACTATTCTTTAACGAAAGAAGACAATGTGTGCATTACAGAATTATACACAGGGAAGCATAATAAGGATGAAAAAACGTCTGAAGTCCTTTTGCACTGCCTTAGCAAGCCTAAACAGTAGTTCCTCAGTTACGGCTTTGTCAAATGCACAGGCTTGTTCATTCAATGTAAATCTGGCGCTGTGGGCATGTTCTTGAATGCAAAACATTTCAGGCTCTCATAATGTGTGCATGTATGACAAAACTATATCATTAGTTCATCATCATCATCATCATCATCATCATCATCATCATCATCATCACAAACCACACTGGAGCCTTCTTTGCGTAGTGAAATATGAACTGGCATATCACCGCTTCACATGAGGCCATGAGAAGCGGCTTTACACGACCTCATGGGCTCAATTGGACTCAATGAATCATTCTTGCAGCCAGAAAGTTGACACCGAGCAGAGTGGAACAGCTCGACGTGGATGCAGCGCTACACGAAACACGGACCAGATGAACCATTACCTACCTCAAGATGAACCATTACCAACTAACGCAAGTCTCATTTCTAATGATGTAAGACAGATGTGACAGACGGGGAGTAGAGAAGAACGCGGGACTAGCGTTCTTTTCTATGTCGCTGTCTGTTACGTTAGTAATCATGTATGATCATTCCTGCACGGCTCGATCATTCTAAAGTCTTTTCTGGATTTCCACACCTACTCTAAACACGAAAATGGTAATCCCGCTACTACAGAAGAATTGTAGAGCTTATGGACATTAATATAGCTTATCATGTATACATTACATGCCCATGGACCTATACGCAACCGGCAAGCACAATTAATAAGCCAATTTTTAACGAGCCTCGACATTCTGACAAACAGCAATAAAGTTATGCAGCCAGGCTCGGCGAGTACCACGCCTGAGGTGTTGCTTCAGCACCGTGTACTCGCTCAGTGTGCAACGAGAAGAATTGGCTCCCGACACTATACCGTTACTTCCCTTAGAAGACATCATGTTCATCATCATCCTGTCTACGTCCACTGCAGGGCAAAGGCATTTCCCATCGATCCCCAATTATCTCAGTCCTGTGATAACCATGACTAGTTTATCCCCGCAAACTCATCTGCCTACCTAACCTTCTGTTCCCCCCGCCACGCTTGCCTTCTCTAGGGATCCACTCTGTTACCCTCAGTGACAAACGGTCATCTTGTCTTCGAATTACATGCCCGGCTCACGCCCATTTCTTCTTAATTTCTACTAACACTTACACAAGTTACATAATATTTTATATGGACATAATTCCGCTTAAATGTAAAAAAGGAAAAAAAATATCGTGCGCCCGAACAGGGACTCGAACCCTGGACCGTTAGGTTAAAAGCCTAACGCTCTACCGACTGAGCTATCCGGGCTCGCTGTGAGGCACACACACCATTAAGCCGCATGGCAAGTACTCGTGAATGTACTCGTGCAGCTCGCGATCAAGTCCGAAAAACCAGAGCTGATAAGTGTGCGTAGCAATAATGCGTACACCGTAGCATGGCAAAAAAGAAAAAAAATCATATAGGAAGCCGCGTCGCGTGGTTCCGTAAGCCTCGGCAAGCCAACGACCTCTGATGCCTTGTGCGCGGTGCCTCTCGGGAAGGATTAAGGCCACATGTTTCCCATACCACTCGAGGTTGTTCGGTAAGCGGTAACGTTTAGTGGCGCCTGACCAAACGTCCACCTACCGCTTGACTGTATCACGCGACTGGAGCTATATTTCTATGGAGGAAAGAAAAAAAAATCCAGGAAAGGGCGTCACGTGACAATCTTAAAGCATGGACATAAAAGAATTTAGATGAGAGAATCATGGCAAATAGGGGCCGGTCACATGGTAAGCAAGCGGTAGAATGCTGCAAGGTCAAGCGCCCTAAAGGTTACCGATTCCAAACAACCTCGAGCGCTCGGGCAACAATGACGGATTCCGCTTGCCGAGGCTAGTAGAATCACGTGACACCACCTCCTAGTTTTTTTTCCTTTATGCCTATTTCCAATAATTACCCCCCCCCCCCTCATCTTCATTATGACTAGGCTTCAAGACTGTCACGTGTGGCCCTTATTCGTCCACGTACCGGAGAAGCAAGAGCTACCTCGCGCTCTCTCCCTCGCGTCCATCCCCCAGAGCCCCCGGGGAGATGGGAGAGGGCAAGTGGAATGTGCTTTAGCTTTGAGAAATACGCGGTGACGTAGCAAAGGCAGGAAAGGCTGCAGCGATAGTGGTCGAATTTCGGCTCCTTCATGTCCGATACAAGTGGGTCGGTCTGATATCTCTAACTCTCGGCTCGCGGGTCTTAAAAGATATACCAGTCTTATCGACGTGCAGGCAACGCAGGTGAAATAGAACGGATGTACAGTCATTTCAGAGAGGCACGCTGCCCTGTCCTTTCAACTTGCGGTTTGCCCATACAAAGTGCGCGTCATTTAACCGCGCGTCTTGTGAAAAGAAGAAGTTGATGAGGGCACGTCCTTCCTGAATATCTATCGGCATCATTTAGAAAATCGCTGAGTTCATACGTGTTCCATGAAACACATCCTTCACTGACCTACACAGACTACAGGCTAAACTTCTGATTATCTATACCAAACAGACGCTTTATAAGCATCTCGTCACACGACATCAACTCTTATCGCACACCGACAGGTCTGTCTACAGGCAGGGAAAATTGTGCGGAGAGGCAGGACACTCTGCAATATATTCGCAAGTGGAAGAAATTAATAATTAGCTACAAAGGAAATATCGTACAATCTGTTAAGCGCTCGGACACGCCGTGTCCTTTGAAGAAGCCTGAGACATGTTTGGTCGAAGGTGCCTCTTTCGCCTTGCATACCCCATGTGCCAGTCTGAACTAACGAGAGCGATTTGTCCTGCGTCGAGAGCGTTTGCTTAATCTGTTTGGCTGGTAAAATAATAAATAAATAAATAAATAAATAAATAAATGTGCACATAATTCCGAGGGGCAATATCATGGTTGTCACCTCAAAGCAACATTCAATGGCTCAAGAGCTGTCTCGCAAATCGTAACGTTCATGCGTGCCATCCCACAGTGTGTCTGCTCCCTGCCCCTTCACCTTACTAGGGCGGAGGAAGATGTGCTTAGGAGAGTTCGGGTCCGGTTGGGCCTTACACCGGCAGTAATCTCTGCACGGAACTGATGTAACATACCACTGGGTGACAAGTGTCCCTACTGCTCTGTTCCCGTGACGGACGCAGATGCACGCCATCTGATATGGACATGTATTGGACTGCATCTGGAGCGTTCTCGTCTCCTACAACAAGCCGGTCTCCGCTACAATGCTTCGACAAGTTATGACAATTGGACACATGAAAACAGATTTCACAAAACACTGCTTCAGTTCATATACACAACAAAGACCTCAGAAATTCCTATTGATTTATTAGAGACATTTAGGGGCGAAGCTCCTTATGGCATCACCTGGGCGGTTCTCGGTTGTCGATGCATCCTGCGTAGCCTGTAGCCTCTCCCTTAGCATACAATAGCATACAATAGATGGCGCTGTCCCATAGAGATGCATGCAAACTGCAGTTGCGTGACGATACACTAGATGGCGCTGTACGCATTCTGTGTCGTCATCTCCATTTCTCGTCTCGTTTCCGAGAGGGCGCTGTCCCATAGACATGCGTACAATATGGCGGTTGGGTGAAGGTACGCTAGATGGCGTTGGCGGTGCAGCTGCTCTCCGATTGGCTGCTGCGCGGGGAGCGCTCCTCTCATTCTCCCGGATCGTCGCTGTACGTGTCGTATCGCGCTTGGTGGACCATGGACGATGAGAAACAAATTCCGAACGTTATGTCCGAAGCGCGGAATCGAACCAGGGACCCCTCGCTTCCGAACGCGCGGCGCTAGCCACTACGCCACGAAGCGCACATGGACGCATGCACCACGATGACAGTAAATACCCAACATTAACGAAAGACTGCGCGTGTCTAACGCGTTTGTGCTAGCGCGTTACGGCCCGTGTAAGAAGCTGGTGTAAGACGCTGTGGCCTCTCCGCCTTATACTCTCAAAGCAGTCATGTGATGGCGTCGGCAAACGCGGTGCGCGTTCCGGCCTGTGTAAGGGGCTACGTAAGACGTCTTTAGATGATGATCGACTGGACGAATTACACGGAAGGTTCACGGTTTACCGATGATTCCCTCAGGAGCTTCGCCCACTCATCATCATTCACACAGTTGATATGCTGTGATTTTTTTTTCAAGAGTACTGCCATGTGCTTGAACTTGTATGCATACCTTGTGTGTGTGTGTGTGTGTGTGTGTGTGTGTGTGTGTGTGTGTGTGTGTGTGTGTGTGTGTGTGTGTGTGTGTGTGTGTGTGTGTGTGTGTGTGTGTGTGTACTGTTCTGACGGACCTACTGTTATTGTAATTATGCCAGACTGCTTCGTGCACTGCTTCGCAACGATGAATGTTGAACGTTCACCACTCAGGAGCCAAGGAGTAGCCGGCGCCTTATTTGTGCGCCGACATCTCCTAATATCATATCAGTAAAAAGAAAAAAGCCTCTCAGCACCACATATCTAACACATACACACCGTGAACCACATCCATTTCGCTGCAAAAGAAGAAGAGAAGGAAAAAGAAAAATGCGTGCCATTAAGACTCATAAAGAAGGGTTTAGCATCCCAATATGCATTATGGCGAACGTTGTATGGCGAAGGGTTCTCAGTGTCTTGATGGACCGTCAGCGACACACCCGTGAAGACAGCGTTCGATAGCTTACTCAATACATGATGAAGGAATCCTGCCCTGCACTAATCCCTGCTTACCTCCGTTTTCAACTAGCACGAGGGAGCTGAAAAGCATGCGCGACGTCAGTAATGACGTCAGTGGTACAACGGCAGCTCTATACGCCGAGGTAGCTTTCTTTCCTTTTCTTTTTTTCTTTTTGCTCTTCTCGAATGACGAGCACACAGACTCCACAAGTGGGGATCACTTGCGAACTCTATGACACGTACTGGGGTCGCAGGAGATTACGACTCAAGGTCGAGGCGTAGCCGTCCTTGTGCGGAAAAGGAAAAAAGAAATACTATATAGAGACTAAAGCAGCGATGTAGTAACGGTCGTCTCATACATGAGCTGCGTAACTACGCTTCAAGAAATGGCGCCAGCAGTTTCTGAATGAGCGTGCACCGGCAGGGAGCGGCATCACTGCGCATGGACTTCATGAACTCCACTTAGTTTTTCTCTTTTAATTACCTAAAGCGGGTGTTTAGCGTGCGCTATCGTCGCGTAGGCTACTTATTGAACTTTAGCATGACATCTATGTCTTTCTGTTGTTATGTTATGTGGGGTTTAACGTCCCAAAACCAGCTCTGATTATGAGAGACGCCGTAGTGGAGGGCTCCGGAAATTTTGACCACCTGGGGTTCTTTAACGTGCACTGACATCGCACAGCACACGGGCCTCAACATTTCGCCTCCATCGAAATGCAGCCGCCGCAGCCGGGATTCGATCCCGCGACCCTCGGATCAGCAGCCGAGTACCGTAGCTACTAGACCACCGTGGCGGGGCTATGTCTTTCTTTCGGCTTATATGCGGCCCACGCCCGCGGATGTAATTACGTGCACACCGCCTAAACCAATTTCATTAGGCTTCATTACTCTCCCTGACCATGAATATGGCTCGTTCTCGTACGAGACTTGCGCTCTGCTATCACACCTATCTCATACAACTGTGCACTCGCTTTTTCTTTTTTAAATTTCATTTTTCTGTTTACGATTTTAGGTTGTACGTGAACCGCCTTTACGTTTACGGATATACCGTTCTGCCAGAGCCGTTGCCGGCATCACAAGAGCGGCTACCGACACCTTGAGGAATTTTCTCTAACTGCAACGCATTTTTTTTTCGTCTCAGTGGTGGTTCGATGAAAGAAAATAATGAAAGTACTGTAATGAGTGTGCAAAATAACGAGACAGACATTAACATGCCCTGAGTGACACGTAGCGAAAAGATAGGTAAACAAGAAAAGTGGCGAGCAATCCTCCTGACCATCAAACAATATGCTATCGAGCTAACAATCAAGGGACCATTCGCCAAACAGATTTGATTTGTGGGGTTTAACGTCCCAAAACTAGTTCTGATTATGAGAGACGCCGTAGTGGAGGTCTCCGGAAATTTCGACCACCTGGGGTTCTTTAACGTGCACTGTCATCGCACAGCACACGGGCCTCGACATTTCGCCTCCAACGAAATGCAGCCGCCGCGGCCGGGATTCGATCCCGCGACCTTCGGATCTGCAGCCGAGTGCCATAGCCACTAGACCACCATGGCGGGGCCATTCGCCAAACGGTGTCTTAGTCTTCCGCGCTCAAGCATACCGTTTATTATCCACGTGGTTTGTGTATAGTTAAGCAGCATGACACAATATGAAAGCGGCCCACTGGATCTTTCATCTTCTTCTTCTTTGTTTTTATATCCAAGCAAGGCAAAAACTGAGTGAATCGGGCACGCAGTTTCGTCGTGTCATCGGCGCGCTTCAAGGGATGTCATCGCGTCAAGGGATGTCGGCGAACTTTGGTAAACCCTCGCACTGTACACTGAACGCGCATAGTGCTCGTCCCCCCAGTGTTCACACCACAGGCGAGTTCGCCCGGCGCGAGCACGAGCAAAACAGAGCGCTGGCAAGCCCGCATTTCCTTGACACCATTCCGTCGTGCGCGCGCGTCATTAAGCCAATTAAAGTGGTGCGCCGCTGTTTCCGTCTCCGGAACACGGCGCTATATGGTATAGTAGTCACCGCCGCGGCTGCATGCTCGCCCTCCGAGCGTCGGAAGCGCATCCGCCCGCGCCGGCTGCAGCGTCCTTTTTTCTTTCTTTTTTCTTGCCACCCGAGTCCACGTTAGCTTCACCCATACACCGCATGAAACTGCACCTGCTAATCGCTGTAGCACGTGCGCGTATACGGGTGGGATAGAAGCACGAGGTAGTGGGTTCGATTGCCGGCTACCGCGCCCGAATTACGATAGCAGAGGGATGCAAGAAAACCCGCCTGTACTGAACTAAGACGGTGGCGACTATAGTGTTCGCGCTGAGAAGACTTGATCGCGCGAGCTGTTCTTCTCGAAGGAGCCTATCGAGTGGTGGCGGGCGAGGTGACGTCACATGCAGCGGCGCTTGCACACGGCACAAATGAGGCCGTAAAATGGGCGATACGGGCTGGACAGAGTTTGAGGTGAGGGAACCTCGTAGCAAAATTAGCTTAGGAAAGACTGAGAGGCATTAAAGGGCTCAGAAAGTGTAAGGGCATGTGTATATTTGCACAGGAAGAGCGTTGATTCAGGTTGGAGAAAACGAAATATACGGTATGCGACTAGCAGCGTGAGCGCTATGGAAACAAATAGCTTTGAGCGCAAGGACGAAGTAGCGGCGATGTAGAAAATAAAAATAAAAACAAAAACAAAACAAAGGAAAGACAGCTCAGAGTAACTATACCGGAGCAGTAAAAACAAGATAAGGAAAGAGGCACGCTGTGATAATTCAAAAGAAAGCGCCTCGTTGTTTGAAGCGAGGTCGGGCTGCCTTAGAAAGCGAATCGATAGAAAGCGAGATTCGGTAACGATGAGGACAAGTGCAGTTGCTGCGGGGAAAGTCATAGGGTAACAGCGGAACATGTTTTAACTTTTAACATAATATGGAGACATCCACATGGAGATATCCACCCCAGTGTAGGCTCACCCTACACATGAGGCCTTGGCTTAAGGGAAGCGCGGGAGAGATAAAGACGCTCACGATAGAGATAAGCAAGAGACGGGTGTAAGAACGGTGGCGAAAAAAGTAGGAAACGCCATCGCAAAAGTGGTGATTACGGTGTTGTGAAAAAAAATATTTTCCTTATTAGGGGAACATTAATCTTCACTTTAGACTTCCTTCAAGGATACATAAAAAGCGCCAGTTCGCGGGACCACCCTTTCGCGGGAATTCCCTTGTTTACCGTTGGATGAACAATATCTTGTCCCCGTTGCATCTATTGTTTAATGTGTTCGCGTGAATTTTTCATCCTCCAAGTGCGTTGTGTGTGTGTGTGTGTGTGTGTGTGTGTGTGTGTGTGTGTGTGCGCGCGCGCTGAAAAAGTGAAAAACAACGACCGATGTGACGACCTAGCGAGCAACGAGCGAGAGCTATAAGAGCCAGCGCTGGCTCTTAGCTCTCGTGCTGAGACACAATAGAAGAGCGAATTAATTGTTGCTTCACGCTGTCTGCTGCAAATGAAGCACGACATGGTTCAGCTTCGCGGTCATATTGTTCGTAGGAACACGTAACAAGCATGAGCGGACGCTGCATCGAAGTCTCCGGGCACGGGGTCCCCCCTTAATTTCCGCATAGGGAGCGAGCACATACCAGGTGCGAAACGGCGCCCTGCGTCACCACCCGGTGCAACACCGCCAGTACGAAAAATTTCCTGGTGCACCACTGGGGCCAAATGCTCAAGTCCGTGAACAAGAGATCAAATGGGCAAACTCACGCACGCGCTCGCTTGTACCCACACATGCAGTCACTCGAACACTCTCAGATGCTGGAACAGTCGCTATCTGTGGCATTATGTCCTGGCTCACATAGGCGCACTGGACCAACTTCTAATGCACTACTACTACCACTACTACTAATCATCATCATCATCATCATCAGCAGCAGCAGCAGCAGCAGCAGCAGCAGCAGCCTGTTTACGCCCACTACAGGGCAAAGGCCTCTCCCACAGATCTCCAATTATCCTTGTCCTGTTTTAACTGGGCCCAATTTATCCCCTCAAACTTTCTGATCTCATCTGCCCAACTAACTTTCTGCCGCCCCCTGCCACGCTTGCATTTCCACTTTGTTACCCTAAATGACCAACGGTTGTCTTGTCTTCGCATTACATGGCTCGCCCACGCCCATTTATTATTCTTAATTTCTATTAATATGTCCATAACACGCGTTTGTTCCCTAACCCACTCCGCTGTCTCATCTGTCCAACAGGAAAAAAGCCTAAAAGACTATCCGCGGCAATATTTTTGGACGTGAAAGGCGCATACGACAATGTATTGCATGGATCCATCCTGGATGCGCTGGGGAATGTTGGACTAGGCGGCCGTGTCTACAAATGGATCTGCAGCTACTTGAAAGACAACTTTCTTTGTACAAACAGAGGATGGTGCCACAACGCACCATTGCACCTTTCGTGGCGTGCCACAAGGCGGGGTCCTGAGCCCCACAATTTTCAACCTTGCACTCCTTGGCCTCGTCGATGCACTTCCACAGTCTGTCCGTCTTTCTATATATGCTGACGACATTTGCATCTGGGCGTCAGGTGTGACACGTGTGCATGTACGGGCCCGGCTTCAGAGAGTGGCCACACTAACCTCGAAGTACCTTCATGAAAGGGGACTCGAACTGTCATCTCAGAAGTGCTCGTTAGTTGCCTTTACACACAAGGACATGGAACGCTACGTAATTAGAATTAACGGACAGGCCATCATGTATGAGAAGGCACACCGATTCCTCGGAGTAAAATAGACCGCGACCTGTCTTGGAGCCCTCACACTTCCTATATGAAAAGGAAGTTGACGAATATCACCCACGTGCTCAGGTTCCTTGCGGGAAAATCGTGGGGTGTATCTGTACGAGCGATGCTCCAGCTTTACACCGCGTTATTCCTTGGATTCATGCACTACAGCCTACCAGTGCTGGGCGGAACACGTAAAACTAATGTGCGTGTTCTCCAGTCGCTTCAAGCTCAAGCACTGAGAATATGCCTTGGACTGCCGAAGTGTGCATCCACAGCAGCGACAGTCGTCGTCGCACGTGATCATCCAATCACAACATATCTTCGTGTGGATGCTCTACGAGTACATGCACCTAAGACATCTCGCCCGAATTCCATCGCACCACCTAGCCTCTCTTCCCGTTTCTAGGCCAGACTCCGAATTCAGCGCCATTATTGCTGCTCATCGTGCAGTCCTACCATCGGGTTTCACGCCTCCAGCAAGGCCATCATTACCATTGTGGTGCCTTCATCCCCTCGAAGCGCTCCTGACCATTCCCGGAATTAAAAAGAAAAACCACATGTCAACTTTAGCCTTACAACAGGCCACCCTAATCTTCCTGCATGAGCAACACAGCGGACGCCTTCACGTTTACACGGATGGGTCAGTTTCCTCTGTGAGCGCGTCAGGAGCAGTGATCATTCCAGCCAAGTCTGTCACCATACAATTCAAGACGTCCCACTTCACAACTTCGACAGCTGCAGAACTCGCCGCAATTCATGCAGCGGTAGAAGTCATAATTGCAGAACCTTCCCATGCATGGTCCATATTCACAGACTCCAAGGCAGCTCTTCAATGTCTGATATCGCCATTTCGTCATGGACCTCACGAGCAACTGGTTGCTGACATAAGAATTCTTCACCACCATGCCGTCGAGCAAGGACACAACATCACGTACCAGTGGGTACCGGGGCACTGTGGGATCAACGGCAATGACCTTGCTGATAAATCCGCCCGATCTGCCCACGATGATAACCACTGTAGAGCAATACCATTCTCCAGGACCGACGCATCTGCAAGGCTTCAATCCCTAGCACGTGAACTTACGCGCGCACAGTGGGATTCGTCAGATTTCACCAATGCTCGTGCACATAGTTTGCACCCAGACCTTAAGTTCCGCCTTCCCTCAGGAATACCTCGAGCTGAAGAGACGCTTCTTTGTCGCCTGTGGCTTGGCGTTGCCTTCACAAACGCCTACTCATTTCGTATTGGAATGGCAAACGACCCTATGTGCGAGAACTGCGGCTGCGACGAAACGATTTCTCATCTTCTGTGTGAGTGTCCCCGTTTCACTGGCCCCAGGAGAGAACTTACCGCTGCTCTAGACAGACTTGACAGGCACCCTTTGTCCGAGCAACGAGTCTTGGGACACTGGCCATGTCCATCGTCAGCACGGAAAGCGCTCAACGCGTTGTTGCGATCTTTACGGACGAGTGGTCTAAGGGACAGACTTTAAGCAGTGTCGCGTTTGTGTGCGTGTGATTTCTTTTCTCTCTTTTTCTTTTTTCTTGTCGTGTCTCCTTTCTGCCATTTATTATTCTTAATTTCTATTAATATGTCCATAACACGCGTTTGTTCCCTAACCCACTCCGCTGTCTTCTTGTCCCTTAAGGTTACACCTACCATTTTCGGTTCCATGGCTCGTTGCGTCGTACTCAATTTAAGCTGAACCCTCTTAGTTAGCCTGCAAGTTTCTGCCCCGTCTACTACTACTACTACTACTACAACTACTACTACTACTACTACTAGTACTACTACAATTATTATGTCCTGGCTCACATAAGGCGCACTGGACGAACTTGTAATGCACTGCTACTACTACTACTACTACTACTACTACTACTACTACTACTACTACTGCTACTACTACTACTACTGCCAGCTCATACTACCACAATTACCAGTAACATTACTGCTACCACAATTAGTAAGTTAGAGCCAACCGTACTCTAAACATTCATTTCATAAGACACAATGCATCTTGTAGTTGACGTTGTGGCGAACAACAGCGACGTGCCAATGCATCTTGTAGTTGGACGTGACGAACAACAGCGACGTCCCTTGTTAGTACCAAGCCGACCGCGAGTCGCCCCTGGAAGCCGTGATCTTGAATTTCTCCCATTAACAGTCTCTTCGCGCTGCAAGGGTGCAATGAAAACCGATTACGCCACCGTATCGCGCCCCTCCGAGATATACGGTTACGCGCCTCTTTACGCACAGGGTGCACCGAGCGTCGAGCGCATGCCATCGTCTTCTCTCTCTCGTGGGAAGGCAACGTGTAATTGTGCCCGATAAGCGAGGGGTGAACGCGGCGTGGCCGCTACACCGCGGAGATACCGCGGGCGAGAAGAGACACAACGCAATGTGCAGCGTCGAGAGAAGATGTTACAGTTACTTCATCTCTTGCGAGGCGCCGATGCGCGCTATCGCGTTTCTGATAGCAGCAGCGGCAGCAGAGTCACACACTCCCCAAAGCAGGCTGAGAGGAGTCATGGCCGGGCGCTCCCTTCGAGCATCGAAGACGGGCGGCATCCACGTCCGTCGGAAAGAACCCTCTAGCAAAAGGACCCGTATAAGGTTGTTCGTCTTCGGGTTTTATTTTAACAGCGGCGCAGTTAGGAAGGAGCCGAGGCGAGCGTCACGAAGGAGGGAAAAGCGGTCTCGGTCTTGCCCTGCACCCACTATCACTGCCACGTTCGACCCAACCTCAAACCGCCGCTATGCGATAGTGATTATGCGGATCCAGATGTGCGATAAACTGTTTGGCTCGACGTTGTAGGTTCGATCCCTGCTGCCGCGGCTGCATTTCCAAAGCACGAAATGCAAAGAAAGAAAGAAGAAAGGAACGTGGGTGCACCATGATGAATGATCACGGTATTGTCCGTAGAAATGACGAAGGGCGGAGTATTCAGACACCGCCTGTTGGTGAAAGACATAACATTTCGGTGCAGAGCGAATGTATCACTAACATAAATGATGTGTCATGACATCAATAACTTGATAGCCTTGCCAGTTACGTCACGATTAACGACAAAGGAACAGCTTCTCTGGCCGACGGTTCTGACACGGCGTGGAATTTGCTGGATTTTCCTTTTCGTTAATGCTTTCCAGTGTCAGAAAACTACCATAATCAATAGTCAAGGTCTCCAAGAGTGCCCGCGCATTTCTTCTATGCAATGCCCAAGAGTGCGCGTACCCACGCGTGCTTCTTTCTTCTCTTGCGCACGACTTCGGTCCACTGGCAAAGCTGAGGATGGCAGGCGTACGTACAGCGCACAGAAGAAAAAGAAGACAAAGACAGTGTGCGTCGATCTGTCCGGTGCACAGCTTTCGGTAGGCCTCGCAGTATACTTGCGAGACGTTTCCCGAAGCCTCGAACCACGGCGAAATGCGGGTGTGCCGGAGAAATACCCGGACCAGCCAAGTGTCCATCAGCTTCGCTAGCCTTGCGCCACTAGTGCAAGCTTCACTAATTTTTTCTTTAAGAAAATGGGTGGTAAAGATCAGGTGCTATTTTTGAATATGACAATCGGTCAGTAATCAGGTTTCTCGTGGAACCGTAAAGAAATCGGTATTTTTCAAGCTATATTTAAAAACAAGTTTACAGATAAGAGTCGCGTTGCATCCGCAGTGCCGTACGCGCACTGTGGACCCAGCACAACAGAATGTAGCTTCCTCGTTCCGAGGCAGGGCAGCTTTTGTATATAGAACACGTACACCGACAATTCCGTGCAGCATTTAAACAATATAGCGATATGCAGAATTGGAATTCGGGGAGAAATCTTCATGAGACATGTCCGCGGCGTATAGGAATTGGGCAAAATCAGCCTTCTACCCCCCCCCCCCCCCCAAAAAAAAAAGAAAAAAAAGAACGAACAACCCTACGCAGACGGCGTAAGAATGCGAAGCATGAATGGGTGGAGGGTTTATTCCATTGGGTAAGCGGCACACACGTTCACTCGAACTTTTTTTTTTTATTCGCGCTTTCGTTTATCGGTCGTGCGTAGGTTCATGACACGCGTCAGCGGCCAAGTCACAGGGACGCGACTTGCAGTGTACGGCGAGATGCCGCCTAGATTACGGAGCTCGGCGTGACGTGTCACCCGCGTGATTCGCGCGCTTTGGCGACGCCGTCGGCCAAATGGGTGGACGCCGACGAATTGTTTCAACGATATATGCGTCATCTATACGCATCCTTATAGGAACGTTTGTTTGATTGTGTAATGCACATCACACGCATAAAGGGCCGCGGGTTGGCACATTGCGACGGCGAAATTTCACAGCGTGAGGAGCCAGTCTGAAGCTCCATGGGCGCCCACGTTGCCAACACAACTCGCGAGCGCAGAGTGCGAGAACGTCAGTGTCTAGCACGTCGAAGTGTGCTTAGACACGTTATAATCCTTGTGAACGTTATGAAGCATACCTTATATTCGTTTCCCGGGTGTCGCACATAATAAAACCATCGAATATGAGTTTCATATGCCGAAGAATGCTTACGGTCGCCTCTTTGTAGTGCAAATTCAACCGCCACATCGAAGCAACAGAACCGAGGCCCCATTTGTCGTCTCATGCATAGCTCGATTTCGGTTGTCAGTTTTCTTTCTTTGTTCTTTTTTCTCGAATAGGCGTGGTTCTTCCTATTCTGGAACAGACATGTGGCGGCACGCTTCGAAATCACCCTATCAAAACACAACTGAAGGCAACATCAAGGAGGAAACATGGAGCTTCAAAGAAAAACTGCTGACACCCCTACGGAGAATTTCGCCCGGCAGCGGGACTATTCGTCTCATATTTTGGCGCAATGTGACATTGTGGCGATTAAACGTAATTTCTCCGTATACTTACTTACCAGAGCTCTCAGATATGGACGAAATCTGATCAAGAAGAAACTGCAGCTCCCGCAGGGACAACGACACAGCGTCCACAAGTGCGCATGATGGGAGCTTTCACTCAACTTTCTTTCGTATGCTTGCCGGTATTCGGAAAAAGAAAAATCAGCAGCGTTCGATTTGGAGCCATGGAAGAGCTCGCGCAAGAGATATAGATGCCGCCCAGATTTAGCTTCCACGGAACTCGCAGTAAAGCAACAGGGGTCGCAATGAACCCCGTATTACTAATATGGCTTATATCGGCCTTTGATTTTCGAGCTCGAGGAATAAAACAGCGATTTCTTTTTCGAAGGCAAGGAGGCAGTAAAGTGTACTACCCATACATATTCGCGAATTTTTATCACGACAGCAGGAATGATTTTCTTTTTTTTAATGAAATACCGACCTCCCTCTCTTGATGCTAACTGGCGATAAGACCGGAACCCGCCATCCCTTACAAAAATGCCATATATGGCGATATTAGGAATTGAGCATATGTGGCTATATATGGCACGTGCCCGTATGTGGTCCCATTTGCTAAATCGTGACAGAAGCATACGTGGAAATAAAAGACCAGCACGAGGAATGCCATGTGAGACTCTGGTACGTATTGGGCACATGGCCACCTGCGGACACGTGACATATATAGCCAGATATGCGTATATGGTCATACACGTATATCTGGCAACACCGCATATCGACATCTCATTAACACACCAACAAACCCTAGGCCCTCAGTCCCCAGCAGCTGCGAAGCAATGTGCACGGCGGCGGTCAGACCTGTGGCGCAGCAGAGGGTGCTAAGAATCACTGGATCCGGACAAGCCACCACTGAAATCTGACCCTGACACCGTTTAACGTGAGAACTTAATCTAGCGAGGCAAGTCTAGAAGTACTGTTTGAATAACTAGCGGGCATTAAATGGGGTGTAATAGGGCTTAGTGAGGTTAGGAGGACTGGGAAACCTTTACAGTGCTGAAAAATGGGCACGTCCTACGTTACCGAGGTCTAGTGGGCAAAAACCAAAATTAGAAGTGGGATATCTCGTCAATAAAAGCATTACTCGCAACATAGAGGAATACTACAGCATTAACGAGAGGGTAGCCAGTCTTGTAATGAAGCCTAGCAAGAGGAACAAATTGAAACTGGTGCAGGGCTACGCACCTCCATACAGCCATGAGGACCAGCTAGTTGAACGCTTCTTTGAAGATGTGGATTCGGCAATGGCTAAAGCAAAGCCTCAGTACACCGTAGTTATGGGAGACTTCAATGCTAAGGTAGGTAAGAAGCAGGCCGGAGGCAAGGCAGTCGGGAACTATGGCGTGGGTTGTAGGAATGACAGAGGGGAATTATTAGTAGCGTTCGCAGAGCTGAACAATCAGCGCGTCATGAGTACCTTCTTCCGCAAACGGGAGGATCGAAAGTGGACGAAGAGAAGCCCAAATGGCGAGCATAAAAATGAACTAGACTTCATACTATTCGATGACCCTGGCGTCATGCAAAATATCGAAATGTTCGGAAGGGTTAGGTCCAGTGACCACAGGCTGGTAAGATCTCGAACTGGGCTAGACCTGAGTAGGGACCGTAATAAGCTAGTACAAAAGAAACCGATCAATGAACTAATAGTAAGACGGAAAGTTGTTTTGTAGGGTTTTACGTCCCAAAACCAGTTATGATTATGAGAGACGCTGTAGTGGAGGGCTGCTGAAATTTCGACCAGCTGGGGTTCTTTAACATGCGCTGACCTCGCACAGCACACGGGCCTCAACATTTCGCCTCCATCGAAATGCAGCCGCCCCGGCCAGGATTCGATCCCGCGACCCTCGGATCAGCAGCCGAGTACCTTAGCCACTAGACCACCGTGGCGGTGCAGACGGAAAGTCGAAGAATTCAGGATAGCTCTGCAAAACAGATATTCAGCGCCAACCGAGCAAGCAGACATCCGCGTTCAGGAAATCAGTGATAATTTTACACGCATTATCACGGAGTGTGCAATAGAAGTAGGAGGTAAGATAGTTGGAAAAAGAATGCTATTAAACTTTCTCGGCAGGCGAAAGACTTGATTAGAGAACGGCAAAACATGACAGTCTCCATCCCAGCTGACAGAATAGAACTATAGTGGAGCTTTCGAAGTTAATCGATAAGTGTAAAACGGCTGACATACGAAAGTATTATATGGAGAGAATTGAGCACGCTGTGAAAAATGGAGGCAGTCTGAAAGCAGTGAAGAGGCGTCTGGTCATAGGGAAAAATAATGTGCACGCACTTAAAGACAACCACGGCAACGCCATCACAATAGGGATAAAATAGTTATAGTCGCCGAGGAGTTCTACAGAGATCTGCACAGTAGCCGCGACATCCAGAATAATACTGAACGAGGAAGTAGTTTAGAGGGGGTAGACATCCCACCAGTAACGACAGAAGTAAAGAAGGCTTTGAATAAATGTAAGGGGACAAAGCACCTGGTGAGGATCATATAACAGCCGATCTCTTCAAGGATGGCGGGCAAACTTTACTAGAAAAACAGGCAAAGCCGTATACGCAATGCCTAGTGAGCGCGAGTGCATTGGAATCTTGGAAGAACGGGAACATCGTCGGAATTCATAAGAAAGGCGACATGAAAGACTTGAAAAATTACAGGCCTATTAGCTTTGTCAGTCGTCTGCAAGGTATTTACCAAGGTAATCGCTAACAGAATTCGTGCGACCTTAGCTTTCAGTCAACCTAACGAACAAGCAGGGTCTCTTAAAGGCTATTTGACAATAGACCATATTCACTATCAATCAGGTGATCGAGAAATGCGCGGAGTATAGCCAGCCCTTAAATACAACGTTCATAGCTTACAAGAAAGCATTTGACTCGGTCGAAACCTCAGAAGTCATGCAGGCATTGCGAAATCAGGGCGTAGACAAGCAATACGTATACAAGACTACTGGAAGATATCTACAACGGCACCACAGCCACCGCAGTCCTCTATAAGGGGAGAAGTAAGATACGATAACAGCTGCATCTTGTCGGTACTACGCGGCCGAAACTTGGAGGCCATATAAGAGGGTTCAACTTAAATTCAGGACGACGCAGCCAGCAATAGAACGGAAAATACTATAGTGTAACATTTAGGGACAAGAGAGCGGAGTGGGTTAGGGAACAAGCGCATGTTAGGGATATATTAATAGAAATTAAGAAGAAGAAATGGACGTGGGCGGGCCATGTAATGCGAAGACAAGACAACCGTTGGTCGTTAAGGGTAACCGAGTGGATCCCTATAGAGAAGGCAAGCGTGGCAGGAGGTGGCAGAAAAATAGGTGGGCAGATGAGATCATGAAGCTTGCGGAGATAAACAGGGCACAGTTAGCACAGGTCCGGGATAATTGGAGATCTATGGGAGAGGCCCTTGCCCTGCAATGGGCTTAGAAAGGCCGATGATAATGATAAAAATACCCATAAGGAGGATTAGGAGGAAGGAAAAAAGGAATGACAGGGAGGTTAGCCAGTGCTGAGACCAGCTGGCTACCCTGTGCAAGGGAAAAGCGGTAAGGGGAATAAAAGATAATAGAAATGAAACATGACAATGAAAAATGAAAGGAGAAAAAATACCTATAAGGAAGGGGCGTAAGGCAACGGGACGAAATCGCTCCAATGTTATTCACATGATGTTTACAAGAAGTATTTAGAACATTGAACTGGGAACAGGTGGGTTTAAGGGTTAATGGTGAATATATCAGCAACCTCAGATTTGCTGACGACATTGCGCTAAGTAACTCGGGAGGCGAATTGTAAAGCACGATTACTGACCCGGCAGGCAAAGTAGAACGGTGGGCTTGAAAATTGATATGCAGAAAAATTAAGTAATGTTCAGTAGCTTGGGCCAGTACAGCACAAGTGGCGAGGCGTTGGAAGTGGTAAGCGAATATGTCTACTTAAGCTAGGTGGTGACCCCTGATCCCAACACTGAGGCTGAGGTGTTTAGGGGGATAAGAATGAGGCGGAGGTGCATTCGGCAAGCATTCTCAGATAATGAATGGTAGCTTACCAGTGTCCCTGACGAGGAAAGTGTACAACAGCTGCATCTAACCGGTGGTCACCTACGGGGCAGAAACTTGGAGGCTCAGTGAAAAGGTTCAAGTTAAATTGAGGACGGCGCAGCGATCAATGGAATGGAAAACGATGGGTGTAGCGTTAAGGGACAAGAAAATAGTGGAGTGGGTCAGGGAACAAACGCGTGTTAGGGACATATTAGCAGAAATTAAGAAGGAATGGACGTGGGCAGGGCTTTAATGCGAAGGCAAGACGTCGGTCGGTAAGGGTAACAGAGTGGACCCCTAGAGAAGGCAAGCGTGACAGCGAGCGGCAGAAAGTTTGGAGGGCAGATGAGATCAAGAAGTTTGCGAGGATGGCATAGTCGCTGTTAGCACAGGACCGGTACAATTGGAGGCTTATGGGAGAGGCCTTTGTGCTGCAGTGGGTGTGACAGGACGATGATGACGATGATTGCACTAACTGCCACGAAATGGAGGGGGGAGAGGTCTTTTAATAACGGAGCGACTACATTTCTTCCTTGCGCGTCTTTCACATCGGCATGGAAAAATTGTCAGCAAAATTCCTGCTGCATGTGCAGCAACAATGTATTTCACCGCCACATTTTGAGTGCGCACTTTTCTAAGCTGCGGCATCTATCAAAAATGTCCGCTTCCAGCATTGGCTGGCTACTGTTTCCGAAAATGAGATTAGGACGTGCCCGTTGTAAATGCGAACAAGCTCGATGAACGACCCTCGCACTCAGATTCGACGAACAATGTGTACGTCAGTAAGACCCACCTCTGGACATATTGTATGTCCATATTTATATATAGACATATCGTATAGACATATTGTATATATATTGTATATACTGTATAGACATATTGTATACCGAACGACAAAAGTGGCGGTCTTGGATTCGGCGATGCAAGGACCGATTTCGCGACACACCCTTGTTCCTCGCTTTCGAGAGAAAAAAAGAAAGAAATATATAGAGGATAACATGCCAGTAACGGACATGCCTCAGTCCCGAACGCACCGCTCTAAATATAGGCGAACGCCTGTGCGGGTTGGCGCCACGGTTCCATGCGCGTTTTTTTCCCCTGCCCATCTGAGGAAGTTTCCTCTCACGCGGCATCGCCCAACGCCATGTCTCGCAGTGAAAGCGCAGAGTGAAAGTCTTCGCTTCGGAGTTCCCAGCACTCCCTCCTCCTCCGTCTTCGCGCGCGCTTTGGGGGGTGTGGCTTCGTCGGTTGTTATTTTCTTCCTAGCTCGTTCGTTTTATGCCTTTCTCCCTTTTTTGCACTTGACGTTCACTTCGTCTCTCGCCCACATTTTTCTTCGCCTCCTCCAGAAGCTCAGTGTGTCACGGCGTCCAGCGCCCGCTGTGGCCTCTCCCCTTCATGCCGTCTGTTTCCGTTGTCCGAGTGTGCGCGTCTCGCCCTCTTCCACGATGTCTCCCCCTCCCCCTTCTCTCTCTGTCGCTCTCTGTTTATCTTTTTCTCCTCTCCGTATGCGTTCCGGACCACCACTCTCTCCTCCCCTCTCCCATTCACCCTCATCGACTGACGTCATTTTTGTTTGTATTGGCTTCGTTATCAGAGCACGCTATGCACGAACAGAGTGCGAGCTCGTCGCATTGCCAGCGTGAATGTGTAGACGGACGGACCTCCCTCTAACCGACAAACCGCTGAACTCAGCGACTTTCACTTTCCGTTTGTAGCTACTAGCTTATCATGCCGCCAGTGGCCTTTGTCCCCCCCACCTTTTTTTCTTTCTTCGATTCTTCTTTAATCGTGCCAAATAGCGCAGCGAAGTAGGAAGGACTGTCTGACCGCGAATCTCAAGCGTCATAACCGTTTGATAAGGGTGAAAGCAAAACGGTACGCGTTCATCACTTCCTCCTGTCGGCTGTCATCATTTCGCTCTCTCAAGCAACGGCACACTTCGCAGGTGAAGCCGTCGACGTAAGCGGTTGCACTGCCGTGAGGCAACGGCACATAAAAGAGGGCGCCTGAAAGGCGCCTGCGGTAGTTTTGTGTATTTGTTTTTTTTTCTTTTTAAGCACGTAGGGAACAAAAGAAACTTCTCTAGCACAAATCATTTTATAACTAACTCGCACTTCCATCATTCGTTGTTTGCAGCGACTACGGAAGCAACATTCTCTTTCTTTTTGATTTTTTTAAAAAGAAGTCATTTTGCTTCGGCACTGCGCGTTGAACAACGTCAAGTTCGGGCGAAGCACACATCGTTACGCCAGGGAGAAACCATGAGATGTTGCGTGTGCCGATATCGCTTTGAATCTTAGCAGGTAAGGTGTCGCGATGCCGATCTCGAGGAATGCGGGCTCCATTCACTGCCTCACCTCCGTAGGAGCGCAATGCAGGAGCACCCAAGAACTTAAATTTCGGCGCGCTGAAAGGAACCCCCGTAAGTCGAAATCAAACCCAAGTTCGACACTATATGACGTGCCCTAAAATGATATCGTGTTTTTGCCACGTGAAAGCCGAGATTATAATCTCTTTTAGTGCTTTCAGGTCATGAAGAGCCCCGCGGAGAAAGCTCCACACATTGCGCACACACTTTCACAGCTAACTAATCTGTGGTGCGCCCAGCACTGCGATGTTGCTCTTCCAAGTTACTTCAAGGTTTGCCGCTGAAGGGGCGCAAGCACTGGAAGCAGGGTGTCCAGGAGCTGCATAGGGAATTTTGAGCTGACAATGTCGTCATCGTACTTAAAGCCACGTAAATAGTATTTATCAGTGACTCCATTATGATGGCGACCTCCTTAGCTTCCTCTAGCGATTTGTCTGGAAGGGATATCACTCAAGCAGAAACTATATAACTACTGCATTTCGCCAGTACTGACATAGGGGGCAGAAACTTGGAGAATTAGGAAGAAGCTCGAGAGGAAGTTAAGAACCGCGCAGCGGGGGATGGAACGAAAATTGATAGGCGTTACACTAAGAGATAGAAAGACAGCCGAGTGGGTCAGAGAACCAGACGGGAGTCGCAGACATAATAACCGACGTTAAGAAAAAAAATGGACATGGGCAGGCCACGTGATGAGAAGGATAGATAACCGATGGACAGTTAGAACGACGGAATGGATACCAAGAGAGGGCAAGCGTAGCCGCGGAGGACAGAGAGTAAGGTGGGGGGACGAAATCAAGAAATTCGCAGGCGTCAAATGGAATCAGCTCGCGCAGGACAGGCAGGAATGGAGAGCATTGGGAGATTGATTGATTAGTGGGATTTAACGTCCCAAAACCAGCTCTGATTATGAGAGACGCCGTAGTGGAGGTCTCCGGAAATTTCGACCACCTGGGGCTCTTTAACGTGCAGTGACATCGCACAGTACACGGGCCTCAACATTTCGCCTCCATCGAAATGCAGCCGCCGCGGCCGGGATTCGATCCCGCGACCCTCGGATCAGCAGCCGAGTACCTTAGCCACTAGACCGCCGTGGCGGGGTTGCATTGGGAGAGGCCTTCGTCCTGCAGTGGACATAAGATGGGCTGATGATGATGATGACGTAGATGATCCAAAGTTCTCTGCCGCAGTGCCTTGAGAGTGAGGAAATGACCACCGTATCGTTATCTCTGTTCGTTCTACATTGCATTACCCTTTGTACGCTTCCTGTTTTCTTCATTACGTTTTAAGAGCGACGTCAACGTGACGTTGCCTGCAAAACGACAAGAAGATGCAGCCGCGCTCTACCAATAAACTAGCACTTTTGAGCGTAAATTTTTGACAAATGCCAGTCGCATAGGCTACAATTTTATCAGAACATCCTTCGCTCTCATGTTGCGATTGATGAGTCTCTTTTATGCCGGTGTTCACCTTGAAACTGAGCGCCGCATCACCTTGTTCTTTAGACTTCGATGCGGGAATATCGAGTAAAGCTGTTAGCGCCGACAATGACACCGACTGACTGCTGACACGAAAGACGCGAATTCGATATACAGACCGCGGTGGTCGCATCCTTAATGGAGGCCAAAATTGTAGAAAGGCCCGTATACGGCGCTTTATCAGTGCACGAATCAACCCCAGATGATTGAAATTTCCGAAACCTTCCGCTACGGTGTGCCTCGTGATCATATCGAGGTTCTGGCACGTAAAAGCCCCACGGTCATTATTATGGAAATTGACAGATCGCCACAAGTTTCGATTTCGAAAACGCGAAATCGTGTGACATTGGTCATTGTAGGTATGTGCGCGCTTTTTTCTTGTTCTTTTATTTTCGTTTTCTCACGGCTAAAGTGTGAATATCTCAAGTTTTTATGTAAGTTCTCGTTTGTCTATTTAATAACAAGTCGCAATGATGGACTACGTTCCCGATCAACGAAGGATATAAACGACCATGTTAACAGTAGCGACTGGGGCTTTATTATTATTATTATTATTATTATTATTATTATTATTATTATTATTATTATTATTATTATTATTATTATTGCACTGAGGTTGCTGAGACATTCGAAACATTTTACGGCTCTCTCCACGCACAAGGACACTGGTATCGAGTCCGTGGATCGAAAAAAAGGAAGAAAGACAGAAAGAATACAAAATGGGTTATCGATAATCCACTGACCCGGATTGTTTAACGAGCCCTACAAAGCGCATGCACCATCACACCTGACCCAGCCGGAACATGGACGCACCGCGGCAGGCGAATACGACCCACGATGTCGTCTCCGGCAGCAAAATGTTACAACCTCTCTCAGCTATTGCGCGTGTGCGCGAGCTTCACCTAAATCACGCCTGCAGTAGTTTGGTAAAAAGCATTTTCTTTTGTGAAATCTTCTTTCACAAAAGAAATAAAAGAAAAGCAATAACCCCATAAAGGCGAATACAACCCGTAACTCGCATCAAGCAGCGAATCGTCACAGCTATATTGTGAGCTTTGGTGGACAAGGTCCGCGCTTCTCTATGTCAAGGTCACTGCATTTCGCACACGGTTTAGATGACTATCGCTGCAATTTGCGTACACTTTGCATTGTCGCAAGGTCCAGGACAATATATACACTAGACGAAATTCAAAATGCAGATAACATCTGGAGCCAGAGTATCTGCCGAGTCCTTCTTCTTCTTCTTTGCCCCCCTCCCTGTTCGCGCCATCGAACGTGGCGCGCTGCGCGCTTATTTTGCGGCTGCTTACGCTGCACCGACTGTTTATTCAAGAATCGGTGCTGCAAGGGTGGACTATTCCTATACGAGCCGGTTCGCTCTGGTCAGCTTGGCTCTGCAGTCCTTGAGAGTGTACAGAGATAGCCGCCGGCGATTCGACTCCGAAACATTGAGAGATGCTGACGCTGGTGAATGCGAGACGCCGCGATTGCCTAGTGTTACACGCGCGTGGAGAAAAAAGATGCGGAGTGCACGCCTTTATGGGCCAGCGAGCGCGTGTGCAAGCAGTCACAGACGGGCAACGGCAGCGCTGAAGACTCCGTGCGCAAGAACACCATAGCGTCAAAACTATTTAAGCTCATCATTACAAATGATGAGACATTCCTATTAAAGCCCCTCCGACTAAATAGACTGCCACGCACTCGCACTGAGTGTCTCACACCTTTAGTTAGCGTATAATGTTCATTTTCTCGCCCCAAACTTCCATCCCCTTCAAAGGATATGTGCTCTCTATATTGCAAGAATAATGCGCACTGATCTCACCGAACGAACGAAGCACTGCGTGCGCGTTTGGTCCTTTTCATAATGCACGAGATATATTTGGGCAGTTGTTTCTCAAATCGTTGAGCTTATTTGTATTTTATGTCATCATATACAGTAGAAATGTTGGTATTTAGTAAGGATGTTGGTAATCTTCACTATTCGAACAGCCATAGCTCAGGATATAGAAGCAGTGTTGCACTGCTGCTACACTTTTTTTTTCCTCGTAGAAGTGCAGTGATCACAACCACGAGGTGCCTGACATTCAGGAGATGAACTCAGGGTCTTGCTGCGAAAGCTATCAAGCAGTGCATATGTAAATACTGATGCTCTATTAAAAAACTAAAGGAACTAAAAAACAACGAATTTCGTATCCTCTATATAAGAATTAGAAGTGGTGTGCGAACAGTGAATCTTAGAGCCGACTCCAATACGAATCGAATAGTGATGAAACCTAATCAAATACGAACACGAATCGAACACTATTCGAATAGTTTTTGCATAGTAAGACCAGAAATTTTCAAAACTTCCCGAAAGTTGCATGATTGTTCCCCGAAAGATTCGCGAAAGTTCCACTATTGACAAACGAACGTTATGATTAGATTTAACCGAAAAAATGGAGTCATGTAAAGTGAGGTAGGCTCGCATGCAGCGGTGACGAGTGCCTTTGAGATATTATGTAACCGTAGGTGGTGCTTGACCATACATTAATCTCCTGCTCACCTATGACTTAACTAAGGCATATTTACCGTGATTATCGCCTTTAAATTTTGCATGACTAGGCTTAGTGATTGTCACGTGACTCCTTCTCCTAGCTGTATTCCTTCCTTCGTGAGCGAGACCATGTTAGAAGGGGGCTCCAAAGTATCGCTGAGCTCGGCGAACAAAACTACTCACACCATGATGACAGTAGATTGATGACGCTTTCGCTTCCGCAACAATGAAATTTTAAGCAAAATACGTCTAGATCTGTGGGGATCAATGTAGCCTACATAGTCCCGTAAAAGGTTCTGTTACATGCTTGGTGGTAGTTCAATGATCAAAAGAATAATCCCTGTCAATGACGACGTTTCCTTCTTTTGAAGTTTTCTCGACGGTGCTGACCATTCGTCAACTACTCGGAAATCATTCGGCATCTCGAATGCGCATTTTTAGATTCCAGTACCAAACCGAGTAGAACGCGCTATTCGATTCGTTATTCGAAATTTTCGAATATGTGCACACCCCTAGAAATTAGTATACTTTATTTTACCGATATCTTAAGACGATTACATTGTCTTGAAATGTCGATCATGCCCGAGTATTATTACGACGAGCTACAACAACAAAAGGAGTAGGATAAGAAATGCCATGTGCGCACATGCAGCAAAGCACAAGCCACACGCCAACACGGGACGTTGTGCTCGTGCAAGATTGTGTCTGCTTAACTGGACTTCTAACGTGCCACGAGGAACGTAAAAGAAGTCATAATTAACTTAATAGCACAGAATTCGACAATGCAAAGGAATACACACAGCAAAAAATGCGGTCAGCTTCGCTTTTATAAACGCACGTCCATTGGCTCCTTGAGCACAGCTTTTCTTTCAGCGACGCTTTCGCGGGAAGCACGGGAAGACCATGCAAAGGGCGGCGGCGTCGTTCCAACAGTGCGTGAGCGGTGCAATGCGAAACCCTCTCAAGGCATCGCGTAACGTCCCGTTATCAGGGGCAACAGGCGATGAGTATGTGGGACAAACACGGTGCAAATACGCTGCGATGCTTGTTCGTACGGCCCCATCGGCCACCCGCGTCAGTTGACTGCGACACAAGTACCCTTGCGAAGTGGTGAAGTAGGCATTCAAGATATACCGCGGCAAAGAACGGATGACATATTGTGCACATAAGATGGCTATAAGTTATTTATGAGAGAAAGATACGTAACATAGGTCCAAAGGTAGAGAAACAGCAATAATTAAGGCAAACTAATAGGCGACGAGACATTATACGCCCTTAAAGAAATGTTACCATTAAAGGTCATGACAAACGTAAGCGCGGATGAATTGACAGCAAAAGGTACACGTGCCCTATCGAATCTGGCGTCTCAAGAAAAACAACTTACAGCGTTATTGCTTGCATTTGTTCATTAACACGCACTTAAGCGGGTTAGAGCATGAATACGGTTGCAACGCTTTGGTGACAGTGTTGCCAAGAAGGTGTAACAACCGCATTCAGGCTCGCAATGCAAACCACGTCAACCGCGCCACAGGGAACAGTTGTGCCGTCAGAAGTCGTGCGCCCCTTTCGTGATGTGCCGTTTAGGCCCACTCATCAGCAAAAGTCTGTAATGTAATGGTGCGTTCCATAAGTACACGCGTTAATATGCAAATTATATGTACGCGTGACATTAATGTGCATCAAATTGCATCTCCAGAGCGGCTTTAAGAGCGTTACTAACTGGTGTCATCTGACGCGGACAAGGTTGTCACTGTTTTTTTTTTTTCCAAATGGTACACACCGTTCTCTAGGTACGGTAGAGTTACGTGTCGCTGAGCTCCTTTATGCATGGCGCAACCTGTATTTTTCACCCGTACAGACCCAAAGACGGCATTCCTCAGTGGTCAATTCATCCGAAGGACAAAAAAAAAAATAAACTGACCGAGGTCCAGCGTGAGGTTGACCTTGTTCGGATACTGGATACCCTCGAGCATGGTCTCGCTCTGCCACCAGGTCGTGTTGTCGTTGTTGTTGAAGTCGGTCAGGTAGATGGCCGGGTGCGCCAGGTGCGGTTTGGTGGCGTCGCAGACCTCGCAGGTCTTGGTGGCTCCCGGCACGTCCGTCTGCGGGCAGTACTTGGTGGGGCCTCGCATGCCGCACGTGTTGGTCGCCTCGACGCGCACGTTGAACGCTGCGTTCACGAACTCGGGGACGCAGCGTTGGGCGCGGTTGTAGCGGTCGTAGCACGAGCCCCGGGGTGACGGGCGGCCCTGGGGCTGCTGCTGGTTGTAGTGGTGCTGCGCGCCGACGACGCCTGCCAGGACGGCCAGCACTAGAGGGGCGAGGAGCGCCTCGCCGGCAGCGGGGGACGACGAGCGAGCCATCCTTCTGCCGTTGTAGCTGCGGCCGCTATGGCTTCCGAGTCGCGTCTGCGGCTCTTGAAGGGAGCTCCTCTCGCGGGCCTGCGCCGTCCACTCGCCGCCGCCGCCCCGTAAAGCCGAGGCAAGCCGGGAAGGGAGAAAGGAGCCCGGAGCTACAGTTCGCCGTGCGAGGGCGTGGCGGTAGTGTTGTGGGGACTGCGGTTCCAGGAACGCGATTAGAAGAGAGAGCTCCCCTCCGTTGCGGCCTGCCTCCCCCGCTCGGTGTCGAGCCGCCCGCTTCCGCCGCTCCGTGCGTCTGTTCAGCGGCATCTCAGCACCATCGGAAAAGCCGTCGGTCGCGGCAGAGTTGTGTGCAGCCAGTCACTGGGGCAAACGCGAAGGGTTCTAGACGAGATTCGGTAGCCACTTGGCGCGGTGCGCGTCCAATTCGCTCGCAACTTTGACATTTCTGGGAGAGGCCGTGACGAGTAGACGCGGAGTCAAAGGATACAATTTCCTGCAGACTGAGGAACTGGCGCTACGAGTGTCTTCTTTCATGCCGTATCCACAGCGCGACCCCTCCAGATCAATGTCAACGCTGACGCCTCCCTCTGGCATGATACATGCAGGAAAACGATGAAAACATCCCCTTTCCTTTCGGTAAAGAGCTACCCGCACACCGTCAAACGAAAGAATTATTTACGTAAAAGGAAATGGAAGTGATAACACGCTGTTTCTATTCTCTGGGTTTTCTTGTTAAAACCCAAAGCAGCCCGCGATATGGATGGTGAAAATGGCCTGAACGGCATCCTTTTATGCAGTCAGCCACGTTAGCGGTGCACGCAACTACAGCGACGGCTCAGCAGTGGCGAACCGTTCTTCCGTCGCCTGGGGCAGCTGGGGAGCAGGAGCGCCGTGGTGAGGAGGCGACGGGCAACGGGGCTGTTGTTTCGGCGCGCGGCACCAAGGCACTAGGGACACGTTTCGGCGCGTACGGCACGGCGCTGCCATCCCCGACCTTTGTCCTCGTCGGTCAGAGTCGCCAGACGAATGGCTTCTCTCGGCTTCCGTCGCCAGTCGACGGGTGGTGGTGTGAGAGCGGCTGATACAAGCGCGCGTCTGCTGTGGCCAAAACGAGAAGCCGTGCTCTCCTTTCGCTCCGCGCAAGACCCGCTACAGTGATGCACGGCTGGAGGCTCTGCATTGCGGCTCGAAGAGTTGGACTTTATCGCGTTTAGATGGCCATCGATGCGGCTGTCGAGGTGAATTCAGCACGTCGTCGTGCGCGGTGAGACCAGCTTTAACTTATAGCGGTCCTGCAAGTGGTTGCATCGGTCGATGAAGCAGCTTCGCTAAGCAATGAAGCTGGTTCCTCTTAGATGGCGGACGGACAAAAAGAAAGCGAGAGAGTAAGAACGTATCTGCATACGTTAAAAGTTCGAGTACGTTATGTTGCGCGCAAGTGTCTCACCAGGTTTTCAAGTTAGGGGGTCAGGCGGGTGTGTGAAGCAGCGGATATTTTAAATTTGTTAAAAGCTTTTATAAATCGACGGGGTGCCTTTAGAAAAGCAAGAGGGAGTGAGGGGAAGTGTAATCCCCCATCTTCCCCCATTGGGGATGTATAAGGAAATCTTTGGAGTTAATGCGTTCTGTTCGCGAGTTCTAGCGTCCCGTGCCGCAGAAGACATTGCATCGCGGAAAGAGTGCATATGCATTTGCAATAAGTCGCTGATTTTAGCTGTGATAGTTGACTTTAGGTGAACGTTCTGCTTCAACACTGTGCACCACAAGTTGGCCTTCGTTCTGTTAATGGGGTCACACTTTACGTCAAGCTACTGTTGAGCCATAAGAATGTTAGTCCTACTGCTGTACGCAAAGAACGTTTTTCTAAACATGTTCTTCTGTGACCTCAGCCAATAACTTCTTGTTGGCTGAGGTCACAGCCTTGTTTGTCTGTCACGATGACGATACAAAACAGAGGTGCGAGGAAAATAGCTGAAGCCTTCTTTATAAGGAAAAACAGTGCAATATGCGTCAGTTCACCGTCAATTTCACTCTTAGAATGCGAACTTTCATACACAGACGGCACATAAACTATTCCCTCTTTGTTTATCTTGTTTGCTTATCGTTTGTTCCCTTTCCCTCATCTGTGTGCACATTTATACAGTTTCAATAAACTTCAGTTTCAGTCTGCGCTCATTTGTGTCTCCCTACTCTGTCCGGTGTTGTGTTTGCGCACTTATCGTAAATTCAGAAACACTGGTGTATGCAGGCACAGGTAAAAAAAAGACCTTAATGGGTAAGAATCGTTGTGCTGCCCGCAAATATGGCTCGCCTCACAATCATACGTGCCTCGGTTCTGATACATAAAGCGTTAGAATTTTTAAGTGGTTCATTCAAGCGTTCGGGGGGTTCAGCAGTGCGTGACAGAGCTGTCGTACGGGAGCTCCATAATTTAATTATCACTTGTGTTTGCTGCCAAGCCTCGCCACGGTGATCAAGTGGCTGTGGCGGTCGGCCGCTAATCCGGAGGTCGCTGGATTGAATCACGGCCGCGGCGGCTGCATTTCGATGTAGGCGAAATGTTGAGGCCCGTGTGCTGTGCGGTGTCAGTGCACGTTAAAGAACCCCAGGTGGTCGAAATTTCCGGAGACCTTCACTACGGCGTTCCTCATGACTATATTGGGATTTTTAGACGCAAAACCCCAGAGAACCATCAATCAATGTTAGCTGTCAAAATACAGCTACCAGGCCATCAATATGGAGACATTGAACAGTCTGAAAAAGAAAGAGAGAAAATAAAAACAAAGCTGTTCCACTGAAACAGTTTTTTCTCGCATTTGAAACTGCAAGAGTTCAGCTACTTCGCGGAACAACGCGAGCTTCTCATCAGCCTCCCAATTATCGGCTTCTGTAGAAGCTTGCCGACGCACAACGCCTGACGCGATAACGGGACGTTGCAGGAGGACGTTAGGGTCATACGCCCCGAGGCAGCCGTGCATTACGGTAAAGCTTACATTTTTTTCTTTCTACTTCATTTTATATAATTCTCCCGCTTTTTTGCTTCGCGCAACGTATCTGCTGCGGGAGTCGTGTAACTCGGTGAAAGAATCCGATAGCAGGACGCCGCGAGGCTTCGTTTATCGCTCACGCCGTCGTTATCAGCACGGGCGACACCGATACGCACGCGGAGAGTGACAAGCCCATTCATGAGGTTGCGCTTGTCAGCCGTTACAAGTGCAACAGCGACCCTTTATTATTTAACACAGACGATGGAAACGCAACGCAAATGTTCTGTAAGAAAGCACAGACCTGTCTTACCACTTTATGTGGGTGGCCTTGTTCGACACTGGATACATTCTAAATTTTTAACATACTTTACCCTGGCCTGCATTCGCAAAACACTCTCATGATACAATTGTTCCTAAGAGAACATTTTAGCTCGTCAATGTGTTGTACGCGTGATTAGCGATGGGGTTCGGTCAGTGGCAGAAATCCCTTATGAAGAA
Organism: Hyalomma asiaticum; assembly: GCA_013339685.2. Classification (NCBI taxonomy): domain Eukaryota; kingdom Metazoa; phylum Arthropoda; class Arachnida; order Ixodida; family Ixodidae; genus Hyalomma; species Hyalomma asiaticum. The sequence continues at coordinate 1,420 of CM023481.1, read as the reverse complement.
AAGTTTCATGAATTCGGCGTCCTGTTATTGAGTTTGCAACGAATAGTTTGCCGCACCTCCCCTCCCTTTTTTCATCGCGCACGCGTCGCGATGGCCATGTAAGCATTACATTTTGTTACAGTTCCTTCATTTTTTTTATAAGCCCGACTGGTTAATTTCGTTGACTGTAACTATACCCCTCATAGCTGGATCTGCTTACAGTTTTAATACGTCGCCTCACACGTTCCTTTGCTTCTTTTGAGCCTTTCTTGTTGCTTTGTTGCTTTTTGATACTTTTGTTTCAACAGCAAAAGGGTCAGTCGGCTGGGAATCTCAATACAAACGAAGGGAATATCTCAGGTTAAAACTTATTCTCAGCGTATTTCATAATCGAACAGGTCCAGACCCCCCGCGATACATTTGTAAACTTGACTATGTTTCACTATGACTGGACCATACAAATAAGATAAAGGAAATAACCTGTAGGGCTGAAGCATTTAAAATTTTATTTTTTCCCCAGAACGATAGGCCAATGGAATAAGCTAGTATCAGAAGTCGCTGAAATTTTTTTCTCAAATGATGTACATTCAAGTGCGCTGCAGGTACTGCAGTAGTGCAATCGCGCAGTTCTGTGAGCACGAAACTGTACGGTGAACTTGCCTTTTATTGTATATTTCGTGTGTCACTCCGTAAGTGCGTAGTGAACTAACCTTTTTGTATGCTCGATGGTCTCTGATACGTATCAATAAATAAATAAATAAATAACAAAAAACTAGAGATGAAATTAAGGAGCACGTAACGTGCTATGGAAAGAAAAATGATAGGTGTAACGCTGAGAGATAAAAAACGAGCGGAATGGATCAGGGAACAGACATGTCATGCGGAGGACAGCTAACGGATGGACATTAAGAGCGACAAAATGGATACCAAGAGAGGGAAAACGCAAGAGAGGCAGGCAAAAGGTTAGATGGAGCAATGAATGAACAAATGAACGAATGAAATAAACGTTTATTTTCGAGACAGTGTTCTGAGCGTGCAAGCTCAGGGCCACTCTTGGTGGGAGGGTCCCTTATTCCAGGAACCCTCTGGCCGCAGTTGCATCCCGGGCTCTGGTGACGAGCCGTCGTTGATCGCCCAAGTCCCGAGTGGAGATTCTGGCCTCCCACGTCTCGGCTAGGAGGTTGACTTCCGCGGGCGCTGCGGGCTTGCTAGCGTCGTCTGCCTGGTGCCACGGGCACTCGAGCAGTAGGTGCGCTATGTGTCGGGCACATCGCAGATCGGGAAGTTGTAGGCGTAACGCTTTGGGTAGAGGTGATGTAAGAGGATGCCGTGTGTGTACGTATGGCTGTGAAGCCTTCGGAATGCGGGTAGTTTCTTCTTTTGTCAACTTCTGGTGAAGGAATGCTCTATGATGCGGCCAAACGTATTGAGAGCGACATCT